>CANNZV010002505.1:0-95534 GCA_947561585.1 Caprella mutica
GGATCATCAGGACACACTTAGGATCATCAGGACACACTTAGGATCGTCAGGACACACTTAGGATCATCAGGACACACTTAGGATCATCAGGACACCCATAGGATCATCAGGACACACTTAGGATCATCAGGACACACACAGGATCATCAGGACACACATAGGATCATCAGGACACACATAGGATCATCAGGACACACATAGGATCATCAGGACACACATAGGATCATCAGGACACACTTAGGATCATCAGGACACACTTAGGATCATCAGGACACACATAGGATCATCAGGACACACTTAGGATCATCAGGACACCCATAGTATCAACAGGACACACTTAGGATCAATAGGACACACTTAGGATCAATAGGACACACTTAGGATCAATAGGACACACTTAGGTTCAACTGTACACACTTAAGACCTGGAGGAAACTCTTAGGATCAACAAGACACACATAAGATCAACAGGACACACTTAGGATCAATAGGACACATTTAGGATCAATAGGACCCACTTAAGATCTACAGGAAACTCTTAAGATTAACAGGACACACATAAGATCTACAGGACACACTTTTGATCAACAAGACACACTTAAGATCCATAGGACACACATATGGATCAAGAGGACACACGTATAGCAACAATTAATGTATAAGAATAGAGAAGATAAATATGAATAGAGAACATACATAGAAACAAGGAGATAAAACACACTTGATTTTGTAACAGATATATAGAAAGTAAAAGTATTCTAGAGAATTAATGTAGTAAGCAATAGCTAAGTTAGTAACAAATTTTCTAATTTTTGTCTCATATCTCAATACTAAATAGATTGTTAATTAATATTAATAAACTTTAGGATATATAGCTTAAATAGAAAGACGGTATCCAACATACAACCATTGGTCATAAAATTCATTGTCAGGTCCAGGTTTTTCCACCCTTCTCCTGATGATGAATAGAAATCTTTCTATTCGAAAGCTTGATATCTGAAAAAACCTTCAACGCAGAGTTTAAATAACCTCTATTATTATGGATTTCCCGTTGAGTTTGAATCTTTTCAATAAAAATATATCTATAACAGGATTGTCACGCATTCAATTTGAAAAATCTAAAACAATTTTTGCAAAAGCCAATCGTGTCAATAAAAAATAGCAATTGAGTTTTACGTTTCTATGGAGTGTAGAATAGAGTCAGTTGCGCAAATACTCCCGCAAATTTAATTTGTCTCCCGTCAGTTGGCTTGTAAAACAATTTGACAAAGTCACTCAATCTTTAGTCCCTTTTTGATGTGTTTGCCAGCAAATAAAACAATCAATTTACCTCCACTTGACTTGTTTGTAGTGATAAATGCCTTCAAAACGAGTGAAATGAACGCTTAGTGATTTGAAGTAATTGTTAATGGTCTAGAAAATATTTAAAAATCCAGAAAAAATTGGGTATCCGAAAATCGTTTGAAATTATAGATTAAGGATTTTTAGATTTCTAATAGATTTCATTTCAAATTATTATTGGTCTTTATCAAATATATGATGAATATATTCAATATATCAGATTATGTATGTAGAACATTTGCATATATTATGGCGATTTGAACATTTACTACTACTCGTCAATTTATTTTCGATATTACACCTTGTGTGACTAATATTCCTAAAAGCTGGTAGCTGCAATCCAAGAAAAATGTTCTATCCAGTGAACAAATTGGAGACAAGGATTCTGCCTATCCTTCTGATTGGCTTCCATGTCGTTAATCTTTGCCGCGACTGAGTGGATGAGGTATAAGATATGCACGGAAAAATAGCGCCCACCCAAATCAAAACCTACATGATACTATTGTTTGTCTGCGATAATGAAAGAGATAAAAGATTTTCTTTAGACTCATCCATTTCCTTTGACGGAGTAGGCTCTTGGTAACTAATTATCGTCTAGACAATGATGAATGAATTGGCGATTTTTCTGTTTCCAAATCAAAGCTGATGGGTTGTTCCGTTGATTTTGTTGATGGTTAGACTCCTTTTTTGAAGGATTCTTCATTCTGCTTGGTTTGAATTTTTGAATTCAGAGAGACCTGAGATGCTTGAAGTTATGAAGCTGGCTCCTGTAAAAACGTCGTGTTGATGTTTCCAATGAAAAGTTTGATCAACTTATATCCTTTTTGTGTTCAGTTTTTGTTCAGTAATTCATGATACTGAAGAGTTTCCGTGTTCGAATTTCAACGGTGCAAATTTATACTTGTTTTTCGATCCCTCTTTCAATTCTGAAAATCTCCAGAGCTGGGAGAAATAGCTTCATCCAATATTTTCAAATTTAAGATTCTCGTCGTGGTATTTTTCATCGATGTCCGTTACTGATGGATCCTCACTCGATTTTTGATCACAATATCTCGACGGTTGGCTTGAAAAATATCTCGGCAGAGTTTAATTAAACGGTGAGGAGTAAACATTCCTGGAAATAAGAATTGTACTGATACTAGATGACGTTTCCTAGTTCGATGTCAAACAAATTTAATTTGCTTATTCTTTGGAATATGATGATTTTATTCTTCTTTCTTTACTATAGTTTTCTTATTTAGACTAATTTGATGACTATAGAACAATATTATATAACTTTTATTTCTGCCCACATCCATCAAGAAAAAAGGTAGTAATTTGAACCTTCTAATTGTTAGACCAGAAAATAAAAGAAACAACCAATTGATGTCAAATAATGTTTTAAAAATAAATCTTTATTTTACTGTCGTTTTACCTACTGTTTTAAATTTTAATTATAGTGTTTTGAATATTTCATAAATTTGTATATATACACTGAAAATATCAGTTTCACAATAAACAATAAAGTATAATCCAAATCAACACAAACTGCATCTTCACTTGCATATCCAATATTCCTGCTCCCGCCGTGTATGCGTATCCAATATCCATTTCTCTGCAGACTCCCTCTTGGATAACTTTAAGCCCCTGAACATCACAGCGAGCACTCAATAGCAATCATCCATGTTGATGAGTCACAGCCAAACAAAAATAGAAACTGTTTTTCTCCACAGTGTCTGCCCTATTAAAGACGACAGATCGAGTGATAGATTGGGGTAGGTAGAGTTATAACTCACAGATGAGTAGGTAGAGTTATAACTCAGAGATGAATAGGTAGAGTTATAACTCAGAGATGAATAGGTAGAGTTATAACTCAGAGATGAATAGGTAGAGTTATAACTCAGAGGTGAATAGGTAGAGTTATAACTCAGAGGTGAATAGGTAGAGTTATAACTCAGAGGTGAGTAGGTAGAGTTATAACTCAGAGATGAGTAGGTAGAGTTATAACTCAGAGATGAGTAGGTAGAGATATAACTCAGAGATGAATAGATAGAGTTGTAACTCAGAGATGAGTAGGTAGAGTTATAACTCAGAGATGAGTAGGTAGAGATATAACTCAGAGATGAATAGATAGAGTTGTAACTCAGAGATGAGTAGGTAGAGTTATAACTCAGAGATGAGTAGGTAGAGTTATAACTCAGAGATGAGTAGGTAGAGTTATAACTCAGAGATGAGTAGGTAGAGTTATAACTCAGAGATGAGTAGGTAGAGTTATAACTCAGAGATGAGTAGGTAGAGATATAACTCAGAGATGAATAGATAGAGTTGTAACTCAGAGATGAGTAGGTAGAGTTATAACTCAGAGATGAGTAGGTAGAGATATAACTCAGAGATGAATAGATAGAGTTGTAACTCAGAGATGAGTAGGTAGAGTTATAACTCAGAGATGAGTAGGTAGAGTTATAACTCAGAGATGAGTAGGTAGAGTTATAACTCAGAGATGAGTAGGTAGAGTTATAACTCAGAGATGAGTAGGTAGAGTTATAACTCAGAGATGAGTAGGTAGAGTTATAACTCAGAGATGAGTAGGTAGAGATATAACTCAGAGATGAATAGATAGAGTTGTAACTCAGAGATGAGTAGGTAGAGTTATAACTCAGAGATGAGTAGGTAGAGTTATAACTCAGAGATGAGTAGGTAGAGTTATAACTCAGAGATGAGTAGGTAGAGTTATAACTCAGAGATGAGTAGGTAGAGTTATAACTCAGAGATGAGTAGGTAGAGTTATAACTCAGAGATGAGTAGGTAGAGTTATAACTCAGAGATGAGTAGGTAGAGATATAACTCAGAGATGAGTAGGTAGAGTTATAACTCAGAGATGAGTAGGTAGAGTTATAACTCAGAGATGAGTAGGTAGAGTTATAACTCGGAGATGAGTAGGTAGAGTTATAACTCAGAGATGAGTAGGTAGAGTTATAACTCAGAGATGAGTAGGTAGAGTTATAACTCAGAGATGAGTAGGTAGAGTTATAACTCAGAGATGAGTAGGTAGAGTTATAACTCAGAGATGAGTAGGTAGAGTTATAACTCAGAGATGAGTAGGTAGAGTTATAACTCAGAGATGAGTAGGTAGAGTTATAACTCAGAGATGAGTAGGTAGAGTTATAACTCAGAGATGAGTAGGTAGAGATATAACTCAGAGATGATATAGGTAGAGTTATAACTCAGAGATGAGTAGGTAGAGTTATAACTCAGAGATGAGTAGGTAGAGTTATAACTCAGAGATGAGTAGGTAGAGATATAACTCAGAGATGATATAGGTAGAGTTATAACTCAGAGATGAGTAGGTAGAGATATAACTCAGAGGTGAATAGGTAGAGTTATAACTCGGAGATGAGTAGGCAGAGTTATAACTCAGAGATGAGTAGGTAGAGTTATAACTCAGAGATGAGTAGGTAGAGTTATAACTCAGAGATGAGTAGGTAGAGTTATAACTCAGAGATGAGTAGGTAGAGTTATAACTCAGAGATGAGTAGGTAGAGTTATAACTCAGAGATGAGTAGGTAGAGTTATAACTCAGAGATGAGTAGGTAGAGTTATAACTCAGAGATGAGTAGGTAGAGTTATAACTCAGAGATGAGTAGGTAGAGTTATAACTCAGAGATGAGTAGGTAGAGTTATAACTCAGAGATGAGTAGGTAGAGTTATAACTCAGAGATGAGTAGGTAGAGATATAACTCAGAGATGAGTAGGTAGAGTTATAACTCAGAGATGAGTAGGTAGAGATATAACTCAGAGATGAGTAGGTAGAGTTATAACTCAGAGATGAGTAGGTAGAGTTATAACTCAGAGATGAGTAGGTAGAGTTATAACTCAGAGATGAGTAGGTAGAGATATAACTCAGAGATGAGTAGGTAGAGTTATAACTCAGAGATGAGTAGGTAGAGATATAACTCAGAGATGAATAGATAGAGTTGTAACTCAGAGATGAGTAGGTAGAGTTATAACTCAGAGATGAGTAGGTAGAGTTATAACTCAGAGATGAGTAGGTAGAGTTATAACTCAGAGATGAGTAGGTAGAGTTATAACTCAGAGATGAGTAGGTAGAGTTATAACTCAGAGATGAGTAGGTAGAGTTATAACTCAGAGATGAGTAGGTAGAGTTATAACTCAGAGATGAGTAGGTAGAGATATAACTCAGAGATGAGTAGGTAGAGTTATAACTCAGAGATGAGTAGGTAGAGTTATAACTCAGAGATGAGTAGGTAGAGTTATAACTCGGAGATGAGTAGGTAGAGTTATAACTCAGAGATGAGTAGGTAGAGTTATAACTCAGAGATGAGTAGGTAGAGTTATAACTCAGAGATGAGTAGGTAGAGTTATAACTCAGAGATGAGTAGGTAGAGTTATAACTCAGAGATGAGTAGGTAGAGTTATAACTCAGAGATGAGTAGGTAGAGTTATAACTCAGAGATGAGTAGGTAGAGTTATAACTCAGAGATGAGTAGGTAGAGTTATAACTCAGAGATGAGTAGGTAGAGATATAACTCAGAGATGATATAGGTAGAGTTATAACTCAGAGATGAGTAGGTAGAGTTATAACTCAGAGATGAGTAGGTAGAGTTATAACTCAGAGATGAGTAGGTAGAGATATAACTCAGAGATGATATAGGTAGAGTTATAACTCAGAGATGAGTAGGTAGAGATATAACTCAGAGGTGAATAGGTAGAGTTATAACTCGGAGATGAGTAGGCAGAGTTATAACTCAGAGATGAGTAGGTAGAGTTATAACTCAGAGATGAGTAGGTAGAGTTATAACTCAGAGATGAGTAGGTAGAGTTATAACTCAGAGATGAGTAGGTAGATTTATAACTCAGAGATGAGTAGGTAGAGTTATAACTCAGAGATGAGTAGGTAGAGTTATAACTCAGAGATGAGTAGGTAGAGTTATAACTCAGAGATGAGTAGGTAGAGTTATAACTCAGAGATGAGTAGGTAGAGTTATAACTCAGAGATGAGTAGGTAGAGATATAACTCAGAGATGAGTAGGTAGAGTTATAACTCAGAGATGAGTAGGTAGAGATATAACTCAGAGATGAGTAGGTAGAGTTATAACTCAGAGATGAGTAGGTAGAGTTATAACTCAGAGATGAGTAGGTAGAGTTATAACTCAGAGATGAGTAGGTAGAGATATAACTCAGAGATGAGTAGGTAGAGTTATAACTCAGAGATGAGTAGGTAGAGTTATAACTCAGAGATGAGTAGGTAGAGTTATAACTCAGAGATGAGTAGGTAGAGTTATAACTCAGAGATGAGTAGGTAGAGTTATAACTCAGAGATGAGTAGGTAGAGTTATAACTCAGAGATGAGTAGGTAGAGTTATAACTCAGAGATGAGTAGGTAGAGATATAACTCAGAGATGAGTAGGTAGAGTTATAACTCAGAGATGAGTAGGTAGAGATATAACTCAGAGATGAGTAGGTAGAGTTATAACTCAGAGATGAGTAGGTAGAGTTATAACTCAGAGATGAGTAGGTAGAGTTATAACTCAGAGATGAGTAGGTAGAGATATAACTCAGAGATGAGTAGGTAGAGTTATAACTCAGAGATGAGTAGGTAGAGTTATAACTCAGAGATGAGTAGGTAGAGTTATAACTCAGAGATGAGTAGGTAGAGATATAACTCAGAGATGAGTAGGTAGAGTTATAACTCAGAGATGAGTAGGTAGAGTTATAACTCAGAGATGAGTAGGTAGAGTTATAACTCAGAGATGAGTAGGTAGAGATATAACTCAGAGATGAGTAGGTAGAGTTATAACTCAGAGATGAGTAGGTAGAGTTATAACTCAGAGATGAGTAGGTAGAGTTATAACTCAGAGATGAATAGGTAGAGATATAACTCAGAGATGAATAGGTAGAGTTATAACTCAGAGATGAGTAGGTAGAGATATAACTCAGAGGTGAATAGGTAGAGTTATAACTCAGAGGTGAATAGGTAGAGTTATAACTCAGAGATGAGTAGGTAGAGATATAACTCAGAGATGAGTAGGTAGAGTTATAACTCAGAGATGAGTAGGTAGAGTTATAACTCAGAGATGATATAGGTAGAGTTATAACTCAGAGATGAGTAGGTAGAGTTATAACTCAGAGATGATATAGGTAGAGTTATAACTCAGAGATGAGTAGGTAGAGTTATAACTCAGAGATGATATAGGTAGAGTTATAACTCAGAGATGAGTAGGTAGAGTTATAACTCAGAGATGAGTAGGTAGAGTTATAACTCAGAGATGAGTAGGTAGAGTTATAACTCAGAGATGATATAGGTAGAGTTATAACTCAGAGATGAGTAGGTAGAGTTATAACTCAGAGATGAGTAGGTAGAGTTATAACTCAGAGATGAGTAGGTAGAGTTTTAACTCAGAGATGAGTAGGTAGAGTTATAACTCAGAGATGAGTAGGTAGAGTTATAACTCAGAGATGATATAGGTAGAGTTATAACTCAGAGATGAGTAGGTAGAGTTATAACTCAGAGATGAGTAGGTAGAGTTATAACTCAGAGATGAGTAGGTAGAGTTATAACTCAGAGATGAGTAGGTAGAGTTATAACTCAGAGATGAGTAGGTAGAGTTATAACTCAGAGATGAGTAGGTAGAGTTATAACTCAGAGATGATATAGGTAGAGTTATAACTCGGAGATGAGTAGGTAGAGTTATAACTCAGAGATGAGTAGGTAGAGTTATAACTCAGAGATGAGTAGGTAGAGTTATAACTCAGAGATGATATAGGTAGAGTTATAACTCAGAGATGAGTAGGTAGAGTTATAACTCAGAGATGAGTAGGTAGAGTTATAACTCAGAGATGAGTAGGTAGAGTTATAACTCAGAGATGATATAGGTAGAGTTATAACTCAGAGATGAGTAGGTAGAGTTATAACTCAGAGATGAGTAGGTAGAGTTATAACTCAGAGATGAGTAGGTAGAGTTTTAACTTATTATAAATCTTTTAAGTCAATAATAAATTATATTGTGGTAAAAGCTATGAATTATTTCCAATAAATGATATTTCACAAAATACAAAAATTTGATAGGAAGCATATGTAGTTGTACACAGTTTCTTATTTATAGAATTTATTGACTTACATGGGAAAGTGTTACTGTATATCAGTTTATAGCTAAAATCCTAGGTTTTGTAACGCTACTTTGTTCTTTTGAATATTTCAGACGCTAAGTGGCCACCTCGAACTGCTAAACATTCATGCATTTTTTTGATGGTTGATGACATGGCCATCTAGCTGTAGCGAGATATAATCAATTCTGTTGATTTCAACCATGATGTTTGCGTCGAAATCTTCAGTTGTAGTGGGGTTGTTCCTGTATAGTTTGCTTTTCAAATAACCTCTCGAATAAAAATCAGGAACTGTTAGGTCGGGAGATTCAATATCACCAAATTTTGAAATTAACTTTCTAGGAGATTTATTCCTCAGAGCAGCCATTGAAACTCGTTCTGTGTGGCATGTGGCACCGTCTTGCTGAAAATAACAATTACCAAGTTGTTTTTTTCTGATACTAAAGGGAAAAAGTAATCATTGAACATCTTTAAATAACGTTCTGTATCAACAGTGGCTGCAATGCCAATCAGTTTTTCATAAAGGGATTCAGCAACTTCGCACCAAACTATTTCCCGTTGAGAATGAATAGATTAGGAATGGATATTTTAACGGTTTCGACTTGCACAAGCTGTTCAATTTTGTTTTAAACAATACCATCCAAGTAGAAGTGAGCTTCATCTGACATGATGATAAGTTCTTCCATGTAATTATGGTTAATATCGATTATTTCGATAACCGACGAAGAAAGCTGTCTTCATTTGTCCATAATTTGTACATTAACTGTTTGGACAGTTTGAATCTTGTCGGGTTTCAACAATACGTCTTTCTTACCATTTTTTTCAGCACAACTGTACCTATTACCCCACTTGTGCAATTCGTCTAAATGATAAATTCGGAGTACAATACGCATGATCGCTTCAACGTTTTGCTCTGTCCGTACTCTCAGTCTTCCAGTTGGCTTTCGAGGTGAAAATTTGCCAGTTGCTGGGAAGTTCTTGACACATCGTTTAATAAGTTTTACAGAAGGAGATTAAATATGTTGAACCTGATCTTGAATGCTCGTTTAGCAGCAATAACACTTTCGGAAAGAAAAAACTGCTGTACTGCGAAGATTGTAAGTTGCAGCGACGAATATCCAGCCATGATGTAGTAATACGGTTTGAATTTACTGTTCTCACTGTTAGACATAGTTCAGCATAGATACGTTTTTATGTTCAGAAAACTGCATTAATTTTCTACTCTTTAGACGAGTGTGTAAAATATTACAATTTAATAAATTCATATTGACTGTATAGTTATTTTCAAACTGCCCATTTTTTTTCTCACCCTGTATTAGCCAATTAAATTATTCACTCATCTTATCGATCCTCAAGAGAAACTTTAATGGAATAATTTGCTACTTAATTCACAGATTTGTAATATAATTCATTAATGGAGAGTAAAGATTTGCATATATATGTACTTGATAAGATCCAATCTGCAATAGCAATCACTTGGAGTGTAGGAACGCTATAAAATGGGCCATAAAATGTTTCAATTTTATCAGATCTAGACTCTGTTCAACTAGAATAATGAACTGTCACTGATTTAGTTGAAACTTCATTGTTTGTAAATCAAAGACCAATTCATTGCGGCTATTACCATCAAAAACACCAAAGCATATCTTCGCAACCCTGTAAACTCATCAGACTAAATCACCCTCTTCCCTCCAGATCTAATCTCAATAAAATGGAAAGGAGAACGTAAAAGAAAATGTGAACTCTGTAAATTTAATGACTCATACCGGAGAACTGTATTAGGCTCAGTGATTTATAGTTAACTTTATTATTGGTACCTGCTTAGTGAACGGTGATTTTCTACCAAGTAGAACAGTGAACCAATTACCGGTTGCTTATTTTTCATTGCAAGATATTGGATGGGAATTTTTAATGGTTGTTATATAAGATGATGCGCAGGTTCTTTTAAGTCTCTCCACCAGACTTTTTGCTAAGCTCCTCCTACATTTTCCACAAGATATTTGAATCATATAAGAAAAATCGATGAAAGTTATTATTTATTTAAATTGGTATCCATGATACCTGCAGGCATCAAGGATACCAACTGAAATAAATAATAATTTTCATCGATTTTTCTTATATGATTCAAATATCTTTTAAAAATTGTAGGAGGAGCTTAGCAAAAAGTCTGGTGGAAAGACTTAAAAGAATTTGCGTGTGTACGGCCCTTTAGTGTATAGATATCAGTTTTATCCATATAATAAACGTATAGTGATAAGTCATCATGATCCAATATTTCCCATTTGAAATTATTCATCTACTAATAGGTAGGGGAGGGTGGTCATCAATGGGACACTGGGAACAATGGGACATGCTGAATAACTTTTTTATTTGAGGGTAATTTTCAACAAAATCTTAGTGGTAAATTAGGCATACTTCAGTGCATTCACTCGCATTGCATTCAGCGGTCGGGGTGCAGTCAGCCCTGTGTAAAAGCCGAAACGTGTTTTAGAGGTGGAAAAACTAAATTTTTCGTACTATGTTTCAATTGTTATAAATCTGTTAAATTAACATATAATGCTTACGGCATTTTTACATAATATTAAGTAATATGTAAAATATGATCATATGAAAAGATTGCCTTTATACTTTTGTAGTTGAGCTACTATACCCATATGTTTTCAAAATGGTGTCATGGTGATCTTTGGGACAGAAGATTTGGTTAACAATGGGACAGTGCCCTATTGTCAACCAAGTTGTCTTGTTACTCCATATGAATCAATAAATATCTATTTTTGATACAATAACGTGAACTGTAGCTTCAGGGCTTCTGGTAGAAACAGAGCTTCCAGCTGAAGCGGGACTTTCGACCATGTTCAAGGGCTTTAGCAATCTGAGGTGATCACAAAGCACTGCATAGAGAACAAATTTCACTAATAAAAGAAAAAGACGCAGCATGATTGCAACTGATACACCAGAGAAAGAAGAGCTTTCTGCTGGTGCCACTAAGGATAAGGCCTTCGAAATCACTTCATGAAGTGTCCGCCGTAGATGGCCTGTGAACTATTGTTCTTGGTCTGGAATAGAACTCTCAATTTAACTGATCCATTCGTCTGAAGAACTTAAATCTCTACCGAAAACGTTGGAAATGAAGGTTTATGAACTAGTAGAATTTGATTCGTTTTGTAAAACGTATTCTGTTGGCCATAAGCATGAAAAAGATAAATACGAAATATATATTAGGGGAAGATTCGAGTGCAATGAGCTTAATTTTACAAATGTTCCTGACATGGCATCGATGAGGCTTGAGGACATTAAACTGATATTATATGATTCAACTGAGTGTGGGACAACATAAAGAGATAATTGAAATTTGACCATAACCTAAATAATATACGAGTTTGATAAACTGTACCATCGTTCACCAGGGTATGTCCCATTGTTCACCAGTGCTGTTATACAATGGGACAATTTTTTTTGTTTTTTATTTAATTTTTTTCTAGTCAACAGAATATGTGATATCATTCGAGTTAGTTTCATTTTATAAAGGAATATCAATATTACACATGAATTTTTTATTTTTCATACTTTGCCCATAGTAAATGAAATATCAATCTTTCTGTGATTTTTGTCCCATTGATGACCATCCTCCCCTACATCACTCAAGTAATTAACAACTTTAATCATGAATTATGCATGCTAACATTCCATTCGAGAAGAAATTGTGTTCATGTCACTTTGCATCTCTTCACTGATCAATTTTCCGAGCAAACCACACTTTTATTTCCCCGAATATAGCGCCGTATTTCTTTCGCTGCGGCTGATTTTCCATCTTCTAATTCCGAGACAAACGCGGATGCCTCCTCACAAATTCTCCTATTCTCGCAGCAGATAAATTATCACTCACTGGGTTCCAGACTCCCACAAAATCTATGGCTGTGGAGAAGGAAGGGATCCTAGACTGTATTGAGAAATTTATTATTTTATCAAAGTACGATTAATTTGATTAAATTAAAACCCAGAGCTACACACTAATTTTTGTATAATTAAATTGTAATGCAACTACAATTTTATCAATTATGTTTCGAAAAATTGTTAGAAGACTATGTGAAAGATTGTATGAATTAATTTAATGATATAGTATTCCATTAAAGTATTTTCGATATTATAAAATAAATAAAGGAATGGATTAATAAAAAACATGACAACTTTACCTCAAGTATTATGATTGCTATCAATGTTTAAACAGGAATAATCTGGCTGTATTCTTATAAATATTAATTATAATCCTACCTGACTATTATGGATTACGCTCATTTATAAATAGAATCCTCTATGAATAAGCAATAGATTCTTCTCCACATTTCTAACTGACATATTTTTTTTCCGTAATCAGTTATTGAATAAATTTTTCCATGAATGGACCTTTTTATAATATATCACAATAAATTTCAAACAGTGACTTAGGTAATGAAAAAGCTTCTAAAGTTTCACATTTGCCTCCAATGATGTCATTTCATCTTCATTAGGACTGGTCATTGTTCCTGTCTTTGCTGCACCATATTTATTCAGTCTCTGCCACTCCTAACGATTCGAAAAAGAGAAAAATGCAAAGAGAGAAAATGTGGATTGTCATGTTAGAACAGATGGTAAGTCAGAACTGTAGGAGAGATGTGGATTGTCATGTTAGAACAGATGGTAAGTCAGAACTCTAGGAGAGATGTGGATTGTCATGTTAGAACAGATGGTAAGTCAGAACTGTAGGAGAGATGTGGATTGTCATGTTAGAACAGATGGTAAGTCAGAACTGTAGGAGAGATGTGGATTGTCATGTTAGAACAGATGGTAAGTCAGAACTGTAGGAGAGATGTGAATTGCCATGTTAGAACAGATGGTAAGTCAGAACTGTAGGAGAGATGTGGATTGTCATGTTAGAACAGATGGTAAGTCAGAACTGTAGGAGAGATGTGGATTGTCATGTTAGAACAGATGGTGAGTCAGAACTGTAGGAGAGATGTGGATTGTCCTGTTAGAACAGATGGTAAGTCAGAACTGTAGGAGAGATGTGGATTGTCATGTTAGAACAGATGGTAAGTCAGAACTGTAGGAGAGATGTGGATTGTCATGTTAGAACAGATGGTAAGTCAGAACTGTAGGAGAGATGTGGATTGTCATGTTAGAACAGATGGTAAGTCAGAACTGTAGGAGAGATGTGGATTGTCATGTTAGAACAGATGGTAAGTCAGAACTGTAGGAGAGATGTGAACTATCATGTTAGAACAGATGGTAAGTCAGAACTGTAGGAGAGATGTGGATTGTCATGTTAGAACAGATGGTAAGTCAGAACTGTAGGAGAGATGTGGATTGTCATGTTAGAACAGATGGTAAGTCAGAACTGTAGGAGAGATGTGGATTGTCATGTTAGAACAGATGGTAAGTCAGAACTGTAGGAGAGATGTGGATTGTCATGTTAGAACAGATGGTAAGTCAGAACTGTAGGAGAGATGTGGATTGTCATGTTAGAACAGATGGTAAGTCAGAACTGTAGGAGAGATGTGAATTGTCATGTTAGAACAGATGGTAAGTCAGAACTGTAGGAGAGATGTGAATTGTCATGTTAGAACAGATGGTAAGTCAGAACTGTAGGAGAGATGTGGATTGTCATGTTAGAACAGATGGTAAGTCAGAACTGTAGGAGAGATGTGAATTGTCATGTTAGAACAGATGGTAAGTCAGAACTGTAGGAGAGATGTGGATTGTCATGTTAGAACAGATGGTAAGTCAGAACTGTAGGAGAGATGTGGATTGTCATGTTAGAACAGATGGTAAGTCAGAACTGTAGGAGAGATGTGGATTGTCATGTTAGAACAGATGGTAAGTTAGAATTGTAGGAGATATGTGGATTGTCATGTTAGAACAGATGGTAAGTCAGAACTGTAGGAGAGATGTGGATTGTCATGTTAGAACAGATGGTAAGTTAGAATTGTAGGAGATATGTGGATTGTCATGTTTGAACAGATGGTAAGTCAGAACTGTAGGAGAGATGTGGATTGTTGCTCCTGTTTTTTTATCTCTTTTCCTGCTTTGTACTCCAATTGTGCCAGAGGATACTCTCCTGTTGCTCCTGTTTACGCCACTGAAGGTCTTATCCTAACAGGATCAGCTTGGCGCCACCTTTGGAGAATAGCCAAACGCCATTGATTATTTCGGTTGAATTACCTTAGGTACAGGAACGGAAACTATGATGACGTCAGAGTTATGAGTTATGGGAAATAGTTAACCAAAGTGTGACGTCAGATTTATGAGTTATGGAAATAGTTTACCAAAGTGTGACGTCAGAGTTATGAGTTATGGAAATAGTTTACCAAAGTGTGACGTCAGATTTATGAGTTATGGAAATAGTTTACCAAAGTGTGACGTCAGATTTATGAGTTATGGAAATAGTTAACCAAAGTGTGACGTCAGAGTTAATAGTTATGGGAAATAGTTTACCAAAGTGTGACGTCAGAGTTATGAGTTATGGGAAATAGTTAACCAAAGTGCGACGTCATATTTATGAGTTATGGAAATAGTTAACCAAAGTGTGACGTCAGAGTTAATAGTTATGGGAAATAGTTTACCAAAGTGTGACGTCAGATTTATGAGTTATAGAAATAGTTTACCAAATTGTGACGTCAGATTTATGGAAAATAATTTATTACTTCGCTGTAATAGTAAAATTAAAATATTTTTAATCAATATATACATTAATTAAGTATAATATATTGGCTTCAATTTTAGAGGATTAAATAATGTTTTATACATAATAATATTCAGTAGAGTGTTCTCCTCCAATAATTATATAAGTGCCTTTCATTCTTTAAAGACTCTAGAGATTTAGTGATACCTTTCTTAGAAAATTACTGGAACATTTTAAATCTTCATCTTATATATTATTTTTGTGGTAAAATTTTCAACTTCATAAATTCCAACTGTGTTTCTAATTTATTTCAAGAATGTATTGTAAAAATGATAATGCTATATAATCAAATATGGTTTGAAGGATAAATTGCATATATTAAAGTAAACAGTGATTAACTAAATAAAGTGTACAGTGTATGGTTAAATAAAGTGTACAGTGCATGGTTAAATAAAGTGCACATTGCATGGTTAAATAAAGTGTACAGTGCATGGTTAAATAAAGTGTACAGTGCATGGTTAAATAAAGTGTACAGTGCATGGTTAAATAAAGTGTACAGTGCATGGTTAAATAAAGTGCACAGTGCATGGTTAAATAAAGTGTACAGTGCATGGTTAAATAAAGTGTACAGTGCATGGTTAAATAAAGTGTACAGTGCATGGTTAAATAAATTGCATAGTGCATGGTTAAATAAAGTGTACAGATCGTGGTTAATTAAATACAGGGCAAGGTTCATTAAAGTTTGCAGTGTTAAATAATTGAGTGGCAGCTGCTCTCCAATATCCTCCATGTTCTCTCAGCGAAATCTGCTCAACTAATTACAACTGTAGATTCCCTTTAACTTCTGTTACATTTGATATGAACATTGCGTCAACTAATTAGGATGCATTCTCCGAGAGACAACTTCACGTTCAGTGATGTCAATTCTGAATATCAATATTTGGAGGGAAATGTTACACGTGGGATTAATTGTTGGTATTTGTTCAATAGATTTGAAGTTTAAGTTAATAAGAAATGGTAAATTAAAATGCTAGACTTGTGGGCTCTGTACGATATAGTTCGTTGCTATGATATAAGCAATTTAACTTTAGAATTTGTGTGCACAATGCTAATTAAACTTTGCTGATTACCTGAAAATTTAACTGCATTATTGTACAAATTTTGCACTAATCGTTTGTCCAATTTCAAGTCTTTATATCTACTGAACTATTATTTGAAAAAAGATGAATCGTGTATCATTTTAAAGATTAATTTAATAATTTTTATTGTATAAATAATATTTTATATCCCTACTTGTTTTCGAGATATTTAATGTAGAAATGGGCTGAACATTTCTATGTAGAACATCTTCAACTATGGCAAAACTAATTTTAATTATACAGGGTGTCCGACACTTCTGTTGCCAAACTTAAACATAAGGTTGCATTTGTCGAAATGAACACTTTTTATTCTATGAAGGTATGGTCTAAAATGCTTAGTTAAAGAGTTACAAGGTTAGGAAAGTAGTATCTGTACCATTTATTATTATTAGTTAACGTCATATTTTTATTGTTGCGATAAGAAACAAAACATTTTTAACAGTAATTATTAGGAGCACAAGAAACTTAATCTTAAATTAGGTTACATTTTAACAAAATGTGTTCAAACTGCCTCCCATTTCTTGCGATACAGCCGTTCAAACGTTTGTCCAATGATTGGCGGACGCGAGCAGACACCAGGAGTTTCACGAATCCTTGCGGGAAAAACGTTTAAACGCTTGCATCGCAACAAATGGGCGACAAATTGAACACAATCTATAAACATGTAACCTAATATAAGATTAAGTTTCTTTTGCTCCTAATAATTACTGTTAAAAATATTTTGTTTCTTATCGCAACATTAAAAAAATAATGTTAACTAATAATAATAAATGGTACAGATACTACTTTCCTATCCTTGTAACTCTTTAACTAAGCATTTTAGACCATACCTTCATAGAAATAAAGTGTTTATTTCGACGAATGCAACCTTATGTTAAAGTATGGCAACAAAAGTGTCGGACACCCTGTATTTATACAAATATTTTACTATTTAGTATTTCGGTTTTAAAAGCGACGTTTAATCTGTTTGACATTTAAACGTAGAATGTTCTCGTGTACTTTCAGTGAGTAATTATCGTTAGTGAGGTAAAATTTACAACTTAGAATCTCTTCATTTAATGCCAGGGTTTTTTTTACTAACTTTAACCCCAAAAGTTGGGAAATGTTGCCTGGAGATGTACTATCAGAGACAAAAATAAATAGACTATATTAGACACAAATAAATAGACCTTATAAACCTAAATAAATACTAATAGGATTTGTTTTTACCAAACTATATTCTGGGAATAAAAAAGTAATATTGGTTATTAAATGAATTAATTGTAGCACAAGGTAAATAATAACTAAATATTAATTAGAGACCGTTTATTTCTGATGGTACTTCAACATTTAAAAACTTGTGAATTCTCAACAAATATTAAATACCGAAAATATTAGAAACAGAACTGAAAAGAAAAAACTGGAGCGGGGAGTGGAGAGATGGTGTGTACTTTAGTGTGTACTTTGGCGTGTACTTTAGTGTGTACTTTAGTGTGTACTTTAGTGTGTACTTTAGTGTGTACTTTGGTGTGTACTTTGGTGTGTACTTCAGTGTGTACTTTGGTGTGTACTTTGGTGTGTACTTTAGTGTGTATTTTGGTGTGTACTTTGGTGTGTACTTTGGTGTGTACTTTAGTGTGTACTTTAGTGTGTACTTTAGTGTGTACTTTAGTGTGTACTTTAGTGTGTACTTTAGTTTGTACTTTAGTGTGTACTTTGGTGTGTACTTTGGTGTGTACTTTAATGTGTACTTTGGTGTGTACTTTAGTGTGTACTTTAGTGTGTACTTTAGTGTGTACTTTAGTGTGTACTTTAGTGTGTACTTTAGTGTGTACTTTAGTGTGTACTTTAGTGTGTACTTTAGTGTGTACTTTAGTGTGTACTTTAGTGTGTACTTTAGTGTGTACTTTAGTGTGTACTTTAGTGTGTACTTTAGTGTATACTTTAGTGTGTACTTTGGTGTGTTCTTTGGTATGTGCTTTAGTGTGTACTTTAGTGTGTACTTTGGTGTGTACTTTGGTGTGTACTTTGGTGTGTACTTTAGTGTGTACTTTAGTGTGTACTTTAGTGTGTACTTTAATGTGTACTTTAGTGTGTACTTTAGTGTGTACTTTAGTGTGTACTTTAGTGTGTACTTTAGTGTGTACTTTAGTGTGTACTTTAGTGTGTACTTTAGTGCATACTTCAGTGTGTACTTTAGTGTATACTTTAGTGTGTACTCTAGTGCTATGTGTGTACTCCAATATAATATTTATTTTAATTACTCATTCGCTTTTCAATTACACTTCAAATCTATTTTATAATTCAATATTCAATATAAAATTATTAACTGGTATCAAAAGTATTCTTTTTAAATTATGAACTCATTATTTTTTTAATTTGATTTATTAATTTAGATCTCTAAATACCCAATTACTAAAGATAATGTAAATGTCTAATAATAAAACACTTTTATAAGCGAAGCACTACATATATTATATAAGTAATAAGTTATTTTTGTTTGTCCCTATCAAGAAGTTTTGTTATTGCTAGAAAGGTTATGGGAAACACAAAGATTTATTTTCCGTAAAAACAAAGAAGCCTTTACTGTTGTAAATAAATATTAATATGCCAAAGATAATTACTATATAACTAAATAATAATTAAAATTAAGTACATGATTTTGTCGATGAATTGGTCATAGACCAGAAATAGAGAAAAAAAAATATTTTTCTGAATTCGGTGTTGCTCTATATGGATTGTAATTGTTTATTTACTTATAACAGTTTATATTTTCGTTCCCTCAAATGCAAACAAACCGTCTAAAGTTTTATTTGTTTACTGTTAGAAAGACTTTCCTCTGAGTAACAACTACAGAAAGGTGCTAAGGAATTCTTTTTACGGAAACATAATGTCTTCAATTTCCTCGATTTCAATTAATTTTCTACGTAAATTGGAGGAGAAGTAGACTGTATGTAATGATCGACATATTAGATACATTGTAATGATTTATTAATTATTCAATGGATTTAAAGACATTTAAGATAAAGTTAATACACATGAACATTCATAAATAACGTATTTTAACGATGATGAATTTTGATTTGTTCGACCGTAAAGAATCGAACCACCATCCAACACAGTAAGCCAATACAAAAATAACAGTGTAAATATTTGGCCTCATGTTCCGATATGGCGATCTAAAATTTATTATTTTTTGTATTTTATTTTTCTTTGTTTTTAACCTGTTATTAAAGTTTTTTTTGTAGCAGTTAGGCAGACTACATTATTTTCTACCGTTTTAAGAACTATACCTAAAGATAACTAGGTTGGAAATCCTGCATGGCTGACTTTCACTAATTAACAGCTATGGATATGACTATATGCTTTAAAATCATATGTATTAAAAATATCATAGACAAAACGAAATGAAATGGTATCGAATACTTTATACCGCTGGTTCAGAACGATTAAATACTGTTTAATCCTCTCCGTTTATAATATTTTCAGTATCTATGATTTTAAAAAGCATATCGTCTCAACCCTGTCAATAATTTACGTTACTTTTTAAACATTATTTTTTCCTGTATCTACATGAGCAATGTCACAGACGATGGTTAGTGACTTTGTTCATTGAGCCACTTTCCTTTCTGACTGCTTCTTCCAGTCCCTTGTACTTAATTTCCTTTTGACATCAGCGATATGGCCTTTGGTTCCGAAGCAGACGTTAAACCCCTACAAAATTAATCACAGTACTCAGAAAAATATAAGTATTCGCATAATCACCTTCCTCGTAGTAATATAAACTCTTTCAAATGCAATATGAATATTCAAACAGTGCTCTCGAATTTAAAAAGTGTACTGTTAAAAGAAATGAGTGCTGGGACATTTATGTGCAATATTATATTCATTTCTTTTTCCGTGCGAGAATGCTGGAGCTGAAATGTAGGGTGTTTATTTTTCTGTACGATAAATGTAAGATTTTTAAATGTATATTCACTTTTGTTAATAGTACAATTGGAATTTTATAATAATGATTAGTTAGTGACGATTTCAGTTTTGGGTTTTATACTATGATTTAATTTACAGTATTTCGTTAAATTGATGTTGATTAATATTTTAAATGTGTTTTTACAATAGATCTAGAAATATATGTAGAAGGGATATAAAAATATGTGTACAAAAGAAATAGAAATATTCCTCTAATCCAGAGAGATGGTTATAGTGGGGCCATAGAAGATTAAAATCAGTTCATTTAATCTCCTATACCATGGCATTTTCCATATACAAAAGATTAACAAGAATGTCACAAAAATAATAAAAGCAAGCACTTCACCATCGTAATGTTACCGCCAATTTAAATTCCCTTCGTCTCTTCATGAGGATAATAAATCTCGGTACTTTTTTCTCCTTCCGCTTTTCATGGTTGGCTGAAAGAAACAAATGAATTTAATTTGTCTTACGGATTGTGGCTTTTCTGTAGTTCCTATTTGACGGATTGAGATTTATGAGAATGACGTCTGTAACTTAGATTTACGGAGTTGACTTCATCATTAGTCATCGAGTCGATAAAATGTCCATCTTCGTATTTATATAAATAGATCTAAGGTTTGCTGAAAGATTTCGTATAGGAGATATACAAAAGTTCGAACTGTTAGAAATGTATCTAGAGTATCTTTATATTGTTACTACATGGTCGTTGAAAATGAAATTTGTTTATCTATTTACCATTAATTGATAACCATTCTTTTTGATTTACTATACGAACTAATATTATATTATCTCAATTTAATCTATATAACAAATATATTTACCTAATTTTTTTGTATTAATACATCATGTCATTTTGTTGATCGTTTCCTTTGTTCAATACAGTTCTAGTATTTATACCTTAGATGATTACTAACAAGCTAAAAGTGTTGAACATTATAACATAATATTCTTATTCACGTGATACGAAGTTAGACACTTAACACATTGATTTTGTGTGTCTAAATAAGGCTGACCCACATTGGCCCGATCCGACCGATGATTTAGCAGTGGTAACCTATTATTAACACGACTGCAGGAAAGTTGTTCGAGAGTTGTATTGTTGCACTAAGTGCTAACGAGTAGCCGATAGTTTGATGGGGACTTGCCCTGTACTTATCGGTATGCTTTGCTCTGCTACGATACTTATCGGTCTCTAATGTTCTGCTACGATATTTATCGGTATGTCATATTTCCTTCTACAATATAGTTTTATGTCTGTCCTGTTCTTAGATAATTATCGATGCAACAAATTGTTCTACGATACTTACAGGTCTGTCATACACTTCTACGATAGTTATCGGTCTGTCATTCTAATCTACGATAATTTTATGTCTGTCCTGTCGTTCTTCGATAATTATCGGTTTTACAAATTGTTCTATGATACATATCGATTTTTCAGAGAAACGTCCCGATTTATCTATCGGTATAAAAATATTGCCCGATATGTATCGGTGAAACTAATTGCTAACATATATTTATCGGTAAAATTTTAATTTCGATATACTGTATCAGTTACACATCAGAAAATTAGCGGTATTGAATAAAATAACGATTATGTATTATCTCGATTAGTAAGTATTAGCAGATGGTTTCGATAAATCTATCGGTTTGTAAGTGACAGATACTGTATCGGTTTCAGTTCTGATGATTGACATGCACAATGATAAAGAAAATTTAACGATTGAATAAAAAGAAGCATTAACATAACGTGTGTGTTTTTATTGATAGGCCTAAAGAAATTCCAATGGCCTAAACCTTCACTGCGTGGCGTACCATATGTGGTACATACAATTTGGTAATTAGAAGAATATAAAAATTAAGGAAGAATATTTAATTTCATAATACATTCGAATATGTTTTGTAATCAATAGAGAAAGGTTTACCGCACGTTCGAACAAACTTTTTTTAGAAGTTCAAAATGGAAAAAACAAATTGTCAAAATTCAAAAAATTTACTCAATTAATTTTTTTAATTATTTGGTAGAATAATCTTGCAGTATGAAATAAATAATAATGTGCACAGTAGATGTTAACTGTATTTATTTGACATTTGATATTATCCTTATAACTTCAAAGTTAAGTTAAAAGAAATTATTAGACAGTTTATAGAAGCAAAAGAATTATTCTTTGCTGACGTTATCAGAAAAAGAAAATAATGCGATTGAAATAAAGTATTTGGAAACTGGGGAAAAATTTAAACGTGGAATTTTTTATGGTTTGGATTGACGATTTAGTTTTGATTTTTTTTAAGCCAATATCTTTCCATTAGAAGCAAGAAATTGAAATTATATTGATTGGATATTGGACCCGGTTCGACATATACTAGTTAGATACAATATATATTACTATTATTTAATTATATTATATTTACTATAGCGTTGTGACAATATGCTTTTAAAATCATAGATCTAAACGAAATGAAAGGATATCGAAAACTATTCACCGCACGTGTAGAACGATTCAATACTCTTTAATTCTCTCCGTCTATACTACTTTCAGGATCTATTATATTAAAAGCATATTGTCACAATCCCAACTTCACTAAATATTATATAAAAATGTAACTAATTTTCTAGTTGGTTGTTTTTACAGCATAATCAGTTGCAATTTATGTCCCATCAATTTCCTTGCATTCGGGTAAATGTTCGAATTGGCTTTGTTTAAACATATAATAAATTGACAGTTTTATCTTTTGAGTTCCGAATATATGTTGGAGTTTTGTGTCAGGCTGTCGGAGTATTTTCTGATTTTCCGAATTTATCGAGTGACGTCATTTCTCGCACGGATAATTGTCCAAAAACCCAAAATAGATCGGAAAAGATTGGGTCTGTTTTTTAGAGGATGTTCTCTCGATATTTGGCACAAGGTTTAGGTTCGAAAATAGTGAAAAGGAAATTCCATTCTTTCGAATTTTGGTGTTTGATGCTTGGGAATAAAAGTCTGAAAAATAGAATAGTTTTAAATTACAGCAATTGACTTACAATTCATTAAACCTTTAAAGTTTCGCTAATGAAAACTTCGAACATTTTTGAATACGAATCCTAATTTTCTTGATCAGACTTTTATTATGTCAGATATTTTATAATTATATATGTATAAAGAATTTTTTTTATTTTATAATTATTTTTAAGTAAAATATATATTAAAATATGATTATTAAAAATTAACTCCTTATTTATGGCTGATTTAGGTTTAAAAATATTTTTCACTCCGTTTTAAAAATGAATCCTTCAAATTAATTCACAACAGATTTAAAAATCAGTGTTTTTCACTGCATATATCATCCTAATTGCCTCCTAAATAGGGCATTAAAATGCACCTTTCTTTCACCACCAAACCGTTTAATAAATTAGGTCTGTAGGCTATTTTTGAGGTGATTTTAATTCGCAGTTGCCTGAGAAATGAAGCCACAGCACGCTATTCACAATAGCATATTTAGCTTGGATTGTAGCTCTTTATAGTTGGAACATGATGATTATATTGCTTGGATTGTAGCTCGTTAGTTGGAACATGATGATATTTAGCTAGGATTGTAGCTCTTTAGTTGGAACATGATGATATTTAGATAGGATTGTAACTCTTTAGTTGGAACATGATGATTATTTAGCTAGGATTGTAGCTCTTTAGTTGGAACATGATGATTATATTGCTTGAATGTGGTCAGTTTCGAGTAATAGAATGGTTCCACATTATCGATCATTTATTAAAAAAGTATATAGTGATTATTTTTATCTTTTATATTTGTGAAATGTAAAACATTAAATAAAAATATTAAAATGAAAAACCTGCTGTAAATTTTGTTTTTAATTGATTTGTTTGTTTAATGGAATATAAAATGTTGAAAAAATATTATTGGCCATACAATGAATAACATTATAGACTTTTGCTATTTGTTAATAATACTTTTAATTAATGTGTGTTTGTCTCATGGTGTGTCAATTATGATACTACTTGGAAGAATATGTTTAAATATAAAACTAAATTATTAGCGGTTATCATTAACAAAAAATTAAAATAACGGTAATCATCAATTATAATTAATAAAGGTTATCGTTTATAATGATTACTAATGATTATCAATTATAATAATTAATTACGCTGACCCTTATTAATTAAAAACGGTTATCAATTATTATAATTATTAATAACAGTTATCATTTATATTAATTAATAACAGTTATCATTTATATATTCCTATACAAAAAACTAATCATATATTAATAATAATCATAATGCTAATTTAGATACTTAATTACTTTACCAATCACCATTAACTACCCTCACTCTCTCCACATCTAAAATCTAAGCAACAAAACCCCTCCCTCTAGAGCCTAATATCTAGATTGGAAGTAAAGCTTCGGGAGAGCTGTAAGACATCATTATGGTGCACCTGTAATGACTGTAATAACCATCACAGAGTTTCTGTGAGTGATGAAAGTGGTGTGATGTGCAGTGAATATATAAGTGATGATATATGTTATAGATATTAGTTATTAAATGATGAGTTAGGTTATATATATTAGGAATTGAGTGATGAAATATGCTATATATATTTGGA
This sequence comes from Caprella mutica, assembly GCA_947561585.1. Taxonomy (NCBI): domain Eukaryota; kingdom Metazoa; phylum Arthropoda; class Malacostraca; order Amphipoda; family Caprellidae; genus Caprella; species Caprella mutica. The sequence continues at coordinate 24,789 of CANNZV010002505.1, forward strand.
ATCATATTGTGAAATATGTTATATGTAGCCCCCAGGGGCTCTATCCTGATGCTGTCTGTGGTGAATGGAAGAGAAGGGGGTGGCGTTCCATGGGCCTCGAACTGTTCTAATTTAGATTATATAAATATATTACAGATAATAGGATGAGAGATAGTAAATTTCGTACATGTTATTTAAGTTAAATGCAAAAGAAAACAATGTGCCATTGCATTCAACATTGCATGTAAATGAAAACGAATGTGGTTGTGTTTATGCAATTAAATAGCAAAAGAAATGTAAATAAATTTGTAAATCTTGTATTTGATAGAAAAAGTTGATATGTACTCATTCTTAATAAATTGAAAAATCTTGTAAAATAGAGCCCATATTGGTAGGGTAAAGAGTCAATTACCAAATGTGAATTAGAGTAAGTTACGAATTATCAGTTAGTACTACAACTTCGGTCATATAAGAAAAAACAACACAAAAATTATTATTAGATAGCACTGTGTAATAATAATCATTTCTATACTGTTTTTTCTCATATGACCGAAGATGTAGTACTGACCGATAATTCGTAACTTACCCTACATACCAGATGAAAATAGTAACAGGTTATTTTATCAAACGCTTCAAATTATGAGCACTAAAATGTAGTTTTGTGGGAAGAACACCGTTTTCTAATTCTTTCACATGTTTTATTCACAAATTGTAATGTACCTAACTCTGTTCATTTTATTTAAATCATACATGAGTACCGTTAATTTTTATATAATATATTAAAACATTAATCAGTATTATATGACGGATTAAATACTACACAATATAGCATATGGTTTACTTTTATTAATAAATTATAGAAATCATTTCCAGTTGTAAATACCAATTAAAAGTCACATTGCACCTGTAGCACTTATTTTCATCTAATTAGTAAATGTTGTTAACTTTGTCACCTGAGTTGCCTACTTGCCTACTTGCCTACTCGTATTACTGCCTACTTGCCTACCTGCCTACTTGCCTACTTGCCTACTTGTATAACTGCTTACTTGCCTACTTACCTACTTGCCAACTTGCCTACTTGCCTACTCGTATTACTGCCTACTTGCCTACCTGCCTACTTGCCTACTTGCCTACTTGCCAACTTGCCTACTTGCCTACTCGTATTACTGCCTACTTGCCTACTTTCCAACTTGCCTACTTGCCTACTCGTATTACTGCCTACTTGCCTAATTACCCACTTGCCCACTTGTATTACTGCTTACTTGCCTAATTGCCCACTTGCCTACTTGTATTACTGCCTTTGTCACAAAGGTTACAGAATATCAATTCCTAAGTCTGTTTATCACCTAATTAATAATTAGCTATGAATTATATTATGAGCTTTGTTTTACTCCATTGACATTTATTGTAAATTAATTTCATATATTGTATTTCAGGTTTCTTTTTTTCAATGGGTTTTTCATATATTATTTGATTTATCGAATTCAATGTAAATGGTTTTCACTTAATTTTGTGTTTTGGGTGAATTGAAATACTTTGATAAATAATAAAAACTAAATAAGATCGTATTTGAGCTAAATATTCGGTACTAATTATTGTCTATTCCAGTGTTTCTATCCTAAATTTATTATTTTATTTTATGTAATTTGTATGTATAGAAAGCTGTAATAATATATGCAATTCTTTATCTTCTCAATTTATGTACTTACGTTTATGTTCACTTTTATGTTATCGTTATTACTGTAAAACTTTTGTAGCGATTTACCCAGAAGGAAAACTGTGGTGGAAACCCAAAGATTAAGAACCACTCCTAATCTTCCATGGCCCCACTACACCTTTCTGAATTTAATTAGTCTAACAGCACTTCTAAATCTATCATTTATTCACCCTATTTTTATTAATAGTAAAGTCCTTCTTATTGCCACATTGAACGAAACCTGAACATCTTTTTACAACTCACTATTGACCACTGTGTCATATTAGGCAGTATACCCTATTAAATCATCACACCGGTACGAATAACATTAGGTCACTGACTCTTCTCTCTCTCTACACTAACATCACACCTGTATACGGCAGGTAATCACTATAAACCTCAGGTAAAGCTTAGATTAAATTCTGTAGTAGTGAAGGCTATTGAACTAAGAGAATCTCTTTAAATTAAGAATAGCATTAAATAGTGTTCATTCTAACACAAGTTTGTTAGATTGGAAGAATACAACTTAGAATATTTAAAAAATCAGTTAGATAATAGGTTCTGTATTATTTTAATTTAAAATAATTGTATTATACGAAGCTTCATACTATCGCAGTGATTTAAATAGTACATCACGAGGAACTCTTTTGTTAGTTCACAGTCAACAGTCTAATCAATAGCAGGTGGAGTTCAAACGAGTGAAGATATTAAATCACTACCATTAGATATGCTCTCTGTTTGAATAATTAATAATAACTTGGTAAGTGCATTGCTTGAATAATGATAATGATTAAAAAGAGATAGAGATCTGTCTCAATGAATGACTTTGCCAATCTCTCATTTTCTTTCTCATTTCTCCTTTTATTTCCCAATTTTAGTTTATTTTTCTTACATAATATCAATAAAACATATATTTTCTTCTCATTTTTCCTCTTCTCTAATTTTCTTTATCTCTTCTCTCACTTTCTTTATCTCTTCTCTCATTTTCTTCATCTCTTCTCTCATTTTCTTCATCTCTTCTCTCATTTTCCTCATCTCTTCTCTCATTTTCTTCCCCTCTTCTCTCATTTGCTTCATCTCTTCTCTCATTTTCCTCATCTCTTCTCTCATTTTCCTCACCTCTTCTCTCATTTTCCTCACCTCTTCTCTCATTTTCCTCACCTCTTCTCTCATTTTCCTCACCTCTTCTCTCATTTTCCTCACCTCTTCTCTCATTTTCCTCACCTCTTCTCTCATTTTCATCACCTCTTCTCTCATTTTCCTCACCTCTTCTCTCATTTTCCTCACCTCTTCTCTCATTTTCCTCACCTCTTCTCTCATTTTCCTCACCTCTTCTCTCATTTTCCTCATCTCTTCTCTCACTTTCCTCACCTCTTCTCTCATTTTCTTCATCTCTTCTCTCATTTTCTTCACCTCTTCTCTCACTTTCTTCATCTCTTCTCTCATTTTCTTCACCTCTTCTCTCACTTTCTTCATCTCTTCTCTCATTTTCCTCACCTCTTCTCGCATTTTCTTCACCTCTTCTCTCTTTTTCTCTTCCTCTCTCCCACATTCATCACGTGTTCGCATAGTCTTCACATATTCATCACACAATCGCATATTCTTTGCATATTCATCACATCACAACCCAGGGCTCACAATATCCGTTCCTAATGATTGTAATTTCCCCGCTGTTTCCTTTCGAGGCTCCTGACCGAAAGCCGCGTAACGAATGTGACCCGCTCTCCTCAAATGGAAACTTACCGACATTTGTCAAAAAGAAGAAAAAAGACAGACTGCTTTGTAAACTCAAAGAAATTTGGCATAAAACACTAGGGTAAGTTTCGAGTTATCGGACGGTTTCACCATTTCGATCATATCAGAAAAAATATAAAATGATAATTGTTTGACTTTCATTTCAATTGGTATCCATGATACACTTGCAAATATCATGGCTATAAAATATAAAAGAAGTTGAATATTATTATAATTATCTCCTTTTTTCATTATGATCGAAAATGTGGAACTGTCCGATAATAAATCACCTTATTCCCTCATAAATCTAATCACTTAAACTCAATCAAATATTTAATACTAATTAAATTTAATAGTAATTATTGATTTTTAATCTAAGGAAGAGGCAATTAATAATAAATATTTACTTCATAATAACTGCAATGCGTTTGACGATTAATCTCATCCAAAATTAGCAATAATTAATATCCTGTAAAATTGAACAATAATATTGTTAACATTAACTATTAAATGCATGCTATAAAATATATAACATATTGAATAATTACAATATCTTGAAATTAAGAAAATAATATTTATATAAAGTCGTTCATTTCAGTAGGAACTTAAAAATTCTCTTGTGTATTAATTATCCTAAAATAACTAATTTTCATATCCGAGGAAAACGATATCTCTTTACATTAACCTTACCTCTTTAAAGAGTTAATAAGCTCAAAATTAATTATGCACAGCTCATTGGATTTTAGGAGATTCAATTCTTTAATAAACCGTGAATTATAATAGACACTAATTGATTTACTGAGCATCTATAATTTCGTGCATGGAAAATTGCCAAAGGGAAAATTGCCACTTGGAAGATTGCCACTGTGGGAAAACTGCCACCCGGAAAATTGCCACTGAGGAAAATTTAATTCAAAAAGTAAATGTAATCTTAGAAGTGAAAACCGTAGACTTTTTGATTAATATTTCACATTAATTAATTGTTTAAAAAGATTGCAGTACAATGAGTACAATCTATCACTGTACAATAATTACATGCAAGGTAGTGCAATCGGTACAATTTACTGCACTATAATAAATAGTATGCATAATAGTATGCCAAACATTCCACGCTAGCATTATTTATACAATAATTATTAGTTTCAGTGATAAACTGCTGGTAAGAATTGCTGCTTGGTAATTGCAACGGTATTGATTTGGTTGTGTGCATTGAAGTTATATTTATCCTTGGGACATATTAAATTGTGACCGAATTTTGCGAAATGGTAATTTATTGCATTAATTTTTCTAATTGATTTAAATCTATATAATATTCTTGTGTCCGGTGATTGGGTAGTGTCTGATATTGTAGCTAAATTCCTCTCTTTCTGTTTTTTCCAGTGTACAAGCAGGTCATGTAATATTAGCATATTTATAAATAACGCATGTACAAAACACACAGAAAAATTATTTACATTATTTATTACCCAAAATAATAATATCAATTTGCATAATTATAAACCTATTATTATGAAAATTAATATTTGAATCAATAAGTAACAAATTTTAGAGGAATAAATGGGTATCAATTACTATGGGTATCAATTACAATTTAATATTCATATTCACAATAACAGCTTAAGAAGTCACAGCTGTCAATAGCCTTCATATCGCCTTAGTTACAGAAGGCACTAAGTCTTATTACCTTCACAATCGATGTCATCAATCACAGTCTAACTAACGATAGAGAACGCTAATGTTCTTCACATTTCTTTGCCTCAAATACATAATTATTTAATGCATTGATAATCTAATTAATGTAATACCATTTAATCTCTGAGTAAGTGAACTCTAGGGATGGGTTATGTTATGAATTATCGAACAGTTTCATTGTTTCGATCATTTTCTTAAAATAATCTAATTTGATATATTATCTCGTTATTTCATATGAGTCAAAATTTTCATTTTTTATATGCCGAAGATGTGGTACTGTCCGATAATTCATAACTTCCCTATTTCATTTTAACATCTCTGTAGGTATCGCAGTGTCAATAATTTCATTCGTGACTCTGAAGTACAAATGGCATGAATAATACACACACTATTTGGAATAGAGTTCGAAATATGTTAGTGTATGTAAAAGAATTGGATACATTATAACATTCACAACATACAGAGGTACGTGTATGTTGTTGGATACATTATAACATTCACAACATACAGAGGTACGTGTATGTTGTTGGATACATTATAACATTCACAACATACAGAGGTACGTGTATGTTGTTGGATACATTATAACATTCACAACATACAGAGGTACGTGTATGTTGTTGGATACATTATAACATTCACAACATACAGAGGTACGTGTATGTTGTTGGATACATTATAACATTCACAACATACAGAGGTACGTGTATGTTGTTGGATATATTATAACATTCACAACATACAGAGGTACGTGTATGTTGTTGGATACATTATAACATTCACAACATACAGAGGTACGTGTATGTTGTTGGATATATTATAACATTCACAACATACAGAGGTACGTGTATGTTGTTGGATATATTATAACATTCACAACATACAGAGGTACGTGTATGTTGTTGGATATATTTATACCACAACTTAGTGAATATGTTGAAGATTTTTTGCTCTTATATTGAATGTTAAAACTCTTAACTTCGCTTTGATTCTTTAGGATATTTATTTAATTGATCTTTTTTGACAGCATATTCTTTTTTATTCCAAAATTGTTTTTAAGATCTTTGAATCAGGTTTATTAGGGTGAAAAATTTAGTTATTATTTAGAATGATATGAGTATGAATTAATGAAAATTATCGAGCTTATCACATTAAAAATCATCTATTTAATTCACTAGTCTTATCAGGACTATCTAACATTGAGTGCATCACTTGAGTGCATCACATGAATGCATCACTCGAGTGTTTCACTTGAGTGCATCACTAGAGGGCATCACATGAATGCATCACATGAGTGCATCACTAGAGTGCATCATTCGAGTGTATCACTTGAGTGCAGTTTATTTAAATGCAATACATGAGTGCACTTCATTCAAGTACATTAATTGAGTGCATCATTACATGCATTATTAAAGTGCAGTGATACATTAGGTGACAGTGATGTATCACTGCTAACATTAAACTGTCATTACTCTGGTTATAAATAGAGAGAGAGAGAGAGAGAGAGAGTGAAGTGATGGGTACTATTGGGGTGATGGGTACTATCGGAGTGATGGGTAATATCGGAGTGATGGGTACTATCGGGGTGATGGGTACTATCGGGGTGATGGGTACTATCGGGGTGATGGGTAATATCGGGGTGATGGGTACTATCTGGGTGATGGGTACTATCGGGGTGATGGGTACTATCTGGGTGATGGGTACTATCGGGGTGATGGGTACTATCGGGGTGATGGGTACTATCGGGGTGATGGGTACTATTGGGGTGATAGGTACTATTAGGGTGATGGGTACTATCGGGGTGATGGGTACTATCTGAGTGATGGGTACTATCGGGGTGATGGGTACTATCGGGGTGATGGGTACTATCGGAGTGATGGGTACTATCTGGGTGATGGGTACTATCTGGGTGATGGGTACTATCTGAGTGATGGGTACTATCTGGGTGATGGGTACTATCGGGGTGATGGGTACTATCGGGGTGATGGGTACTATCGGAGTGATGGGTACTATCTGGGTGATGGGTACTATCTGGGTGATGGGTACTATTGGGGTGATGGGTACTATCGGGGTGATGGGTTCTATCGGGGTGATGGGTACTATTGGGGTGATGGGTACTATCGGGGTGATGGGTACTATCGGAGTGATGGGTACTATCGGAGTGATGGGTACTATCGGGGTGATGGGTACTATCGGAGTGATGGGTACTATCGTGTGCTAAGTGTTCCAGACTCCACTACAATCACAATTATTATTATGTTACTATTTATGGTTATTGGTTTTCGATAAATAGATAATTCCATGTACTGGTGATAAATTTAGTAACTTGCCATTCATTGATGGGTGCCATTCATTGATGGATGCCATTCATTGATGGGTGCCATTCATTGTTGGGTGCCATTCATTGATGGGTGCCATTCAATAATTGATGCCATTCAATGATGGGTTCCATCCATTGATGGGTGATTTTTAATTCATTATTATATGGTAAATACATCTTTTATCTCTTTAACTTGTATGTTATTTTTTCATTTATATATATAGTGTATCGAATAATGTTTTGCTAAAGCTTTTCCCCCATGTTTCTTTAATGTTCGCTTAATGCAATGCATGCTGTTTTTAGTTCACTTGTTGTCACAATATACTTTCCATTAATATTTCATGTTTCTGTGACTCTATGAATGATTCAAAACTTGATCACTTTTTATAAACAAATATAAAATACGTTGCAAATTAATTCATTCGTTAGATAAGTATTTTCTTGGTCATTTGCATTGATGTTTGGAATAGTATTGGTTTTAATATAGCTAATTAAATGAAATATGATATTTATTTATAATCTTAGCAAATATACTTATATCATCCGATATAATTCTTGACATAAACTAATTTCTATTTCGTATTATGGATTGAAATTTCATAAAAAATATCACTTTTGAATTTGTCACGGAATATGCAAGATGACAAATGACTTCTTTTTACCGATTTTATTCGATTAATTTGATCAGTATTAATTTCACAAAGTTTCTTTCATGTTCATTCAATATATAGTTTCTATTTTGAGTGAAATCTGCCAGCTACTCCAATCATATCTTCAATCAATCCCCACCCAATTGATGTAGCAAAGACCTCTTTGGCTATACATTGAATATGTTTGAACTGAATTGGATTTGTAGCTAGTGTAGAGAATAACGTCAGAGACTTACGTCAAACTGTATTGAGAATAACGTCAGTGACTTACGTCAAACTGTATTGAGAATAACGTCAGTGACTTACGTCAAACTGTATTGAGAATAACGTCAGAGACTTACGTCAAACTGTATTGAGAATAACGTCAGTGACTTACGTCAAACTGTATTGAGAATAACGTCAGAGACTTACGTCAAACTGTATTGAGAATAACGTCAATTTCAAGGGTAGGATGACAAATAACTACTAGTTTCGACTGGCATGTTAAATCTATTGAGAATGCGTCTTCTTAGCGTTATTTTAACGTCAGAGTCTTAGGTATGATGCCAGTATCACCTTAGTTCTATTTCAAACGAAGCGTTTTTCATGCCGCAGAAATAAAATGCAGCGTGAAAAATCGCCCAGAAGACATCTCCTTAGCGTTAGTTTGTCACCAGAGTGATAATCAATAAATAGTGCACCTCAATAAATAATTTTAATCTATAATTTTTACAATTTAGAGAATACTAAATTCAAGAATAATTTTTATTATTCTAGAATATATCCTGAAGGATTAAAATGATCCATGCAGAGATTACTCTGAACCTCTGAAAATATATTATTTCATTGTAATAGAATATCTTTCAATTTTAGAAATTCGCTTTAAATCAACTCTTTCTGGCTTCCATTCTAATAGAATATCTTTTTATTTCATGCGATAGGTTTCCTGACTGTGCATTCGATATTTTATTCTATTTGTTGTAATAAATTTCTCTTATAAATGTGAAGCTCATATTACTGGCCACCATTTTCTGTGCTGCGGAGAATATATTAATGTATTTAAATTTATTCGTTACAATTAAGTGACTTTGAGTTAGCAAACAGTGATTGCATTATCGAAATAATCTATACTATTATAAAGCAAGCCGTGTGTGTCCGTCAGTCGGTCTGTCCGTCACAAAATTGGTTAAACAGACATTCTATCAACAGCGCCTTGTAAAGTCCATGTTTCACAATTTTTTTAAGAAACTCAAATTAAAATGGAAAAGTAGAAAATTTGCGACAGTTTTATTGCTTCGTGTCACACTATTATTGTTAATAATTTAAAAAATCATAGTTTTGACTTTAAGAGTAGTAATTTATGCATTCAATTTTAATCTTGAGTAACAATGAGTAACACGCATATTGAAATTAGTTATAATAATAAAAACTCTTCTTATTATAATTATAACCTATATAATCATCATAATTAATGTGATAATTCATATTTCTATTAATTCTATTTCACAGTATCTATCATTATCATAATTAAAACTTTAGTGTTTTTTTATTATTAACTGTGAATAATAGTCTCTCACATTTTCCATTACTCTAAAATGTATTTAATTTTCCCTTTGACGAGTCATTATTTCCTTCCCTTTCAATTATTCATTGCAATTTTTATCTTTTGAAGCTTGATTTATTAATCATTACCACCGACTCTCTTTTTCCTGAGATATACGGTAAATACTAATAGTTTATCTCTTACCTTAAATACTAATGGGTTAAATTCATAATGCGATCTAAAAAAGGTGAAAAATAATAACCGCTTACAGTATTTCCATTTTTTATGAAAAGTTATTGACAATTTTTTCTCTTTTCCAGGTAAAATGGTGTGAGGAATTAAAGAAAAAGAAAGAGAGAAGAGAAAAAAGATTAGGACACTCCTGCTGGTGTAACTCTCTCTCCAACTCTCCCCTGCTGGTGTAACTCTCCCTCCAACTCTCCCCTGCTGGTGTAACTCTCCCTCCACCTCTCCCGTGCTGGTGTAACTCTCCCTCCAACTCTCCCCTGCTGGTGTAACTCTCCCTCCACCTCTCCCGTGCTGGTGTAACTCTCCCTCCACCTCTCCCGTGCTGGTGTAACTCTCTCTCCAACTCTCCCCTGCTGGTGTAACTCTCTCTCCAACTGTCTCCTGCTGGTGTAACTCTCTCTCCAACTCTCCCCTGATGATGTAACTCTCCCTCCAACTCTCCCCTGCCAATAAAGTTATTCCAAACTTCATATTATGCTAGTTGTTCCAAACTTATTAATTATTTTAATCATAACTCAATTTACGTAACATCGAATGACTTCACTTTATCACACTGCAGTGATAATACAGAAATATAGTATATAATTTTAATTCGATTAATTGCGATTTTCACTTTATTTTGAAGATAGAATATTTGATATATTTCATGGAAAATATAACATTTAAGTCTCCCAACTCTAAGCTTTTGAGCATGGTTTCTGTACATAGTGAATTGATCTACCTTATTCAAGCAACCTAACTATAGATTAATATAAATATTCATAACATCATAGTGAACGTGAATTGCCGAAATTATTTATTAATGTGTTTTTTCTAATTTTAATATATATAACACTCAATAATAACACAATGTTCTTGTTTTTTTTCAGAAAAAGTGATATTTAATTTTAGGAGTAGAAATGACTTCCCAAATTTCGTTAGCACTTTTTGTTTATTTTCGGTGAACATGAAAATAGTGAAGTGAAAATTGATGATTTGAATTTTCAGAAGTGCTTATATGAAAGTGAAATTAAATTTGAATAATTGGCATTCTTTTCAAAGTGGCACTGTTTCATTGTGTTTTATGCTGAAGATTAGCTATGGTTCTTGGTAGAAAATCTCCAGACTTTTTCTTCTAAATCTTCCTTGCATCTGACAATAGTTTTAGTGATTGCTGCAAAATCCTAAACTGAACAATATAAATTGGCCAAAGCAAAATATGAAGAGTGTTGTTTGATACCCTAACTAGAGGGTAAGACTTATCTAGTTGTCCTGACAATAAAGCTGTCAGTGTGCCGAGTCTAGACTGATCACCATAGAGCTGTCAGTGTGCTGAGTCTAGCTTGCTCACCATAAAGCTTTCAGTCTACTGAGTCTAGACTGTTCATCACAATGTCCCTCAAGAACATCCCCACACTCCTCCTCATCCTTTTCTTCACCACTATTGCAGGTAAGCTTTGGAGAGAACTTTAGAGCTTGTTTGCATTTGGCAGAGAATTTTGAATTTGGTAAAACTTATTTGCATATGTTGTTGAACTTGTTTGAACATGGTTTTGAACTTGTTAGAGCTTGCTTTAACTTGTTTAAACTTGTTTGAACATGTAAAAACTGGTTTAAACTTGTTTCAACTTGTAAGAACTTGTTTCAACTTGTAAGAACTTGTTTGAATTTGTTTGAACATGTTTGGACTTGTAAGAACTGGTTTGAATTTGTTTGAACATGTTTGGACTTGTAAGAACTGGTTTGAATTTGTTTGAACATGTTTGGACTTGTAAGAACTGGTTTGAACATGTTTGGACTTGTAAGAACTGGTTTGAATTTGTTTGAACATGTTTGGACTTTATAGAACATGTTTGGACTTGAAAGAACTTGCTTGAATTTGTTTGAACATGTTTGGATAGGTAAGAACTAGTTCGAACAAGCAATAACTTGTTTTAGCATGTTATAGAGCTTATTTGGACATGTTAAAGCATTTTCGAACATGTTTGCACTTGTTCGAATCCAAGTAACACTAGAACTGTTATTCAACTTCTCTCACTCTTGTTATTCATGCCAGTGATCTGATAAGAGCTTCAATGTTATTTGTTTGCTCTTTCGAAGTGTCTTGCACTTGTGTACTTTTCACTCGCATGACTCTATGCACTTAGTGAGTGCATTTATTTGTGTTTTTGGTGCACGAAATTACTATCAGTAACTCTTCTATATTGATTGTTTCGATAAGAGAACCTTAAATAACAATTATCTGTGACATGTATGGTCAATTGACCTTTGGTGGTTACGTTGACACTTTAGCATGCAGTTTCAGTCAGAGACTCGCACGCTATTTCTAAAGCAGGCAAAATTGTGTAGCATGACTAGCCACAGTTCATTTCATTTGCCACTCATCGTTCATATTTCCCGTGAGATAACATCACATTAACTCTCTAGACTAGGTACTACTGTATCGTTCATGTGTTATGTAACCCCTTCTGTAAACAGACGTATCGCCGACAGAACGTCTACACATACCACCACTTTGAGAACTAACTCTAGATATTAGGACCATTATATTTCAACATGAATAAAACACATCTCGTTAAGGGAGGCTAGTTAAGGGAGGGGCGCGTCTAATTTTCGTATCAAATATTTTTTTCATAATATGATAAATAAACATTGATTAGTAACTGATATGAAATATTTCGTCTGAAATAACTGTATTTTCAGAGAAAATTGAGTTTTTATTAGTCAACATAAGTTTATGCGATCATCTCATAGATGGCGTTGGTTACATTATTTCCAGAACATTCCAGAACAATCTTCACGAACGTTTATTGAATGTCTGTTTATCTTCGGAAATAAGCTATAAATAATTGAATTTGTTATTTATATACAATATACTAACAAATAAAGTATTTTTAGAGTTATAATTAATGCTACTACTCGCATTTATACAAAAGTTTTTGCACAACGTTTGTGGTAATACAACAAGATGGCGTCAATGACTCGTGCAAAGCTTGTGCTATTTGTCACTAGATGGCGCTTTTTCAAAATAAATAAATTTTTCTTTTCCTTAATTAGTATTATTTAGATGACCAGAGTATATAATCATACATAATTAAATACGTTGATTTCATTAAAACACTTATTAACAAATGTTTGATTTTACCCTCCCTTTAAGACACTACTATATTCCAAGAAAATTTTATTATTCCATATGAAGTCCAAGTTGTTTGATTTGTTAATACTGTCATAGGCCTAAGTTTTAATTTTCTCTTGCCATAACACTTGTCTTTGTCAGAAGAGGCCTCCTACATTATTTCTCCTATAAGCTACATTTGATAAACAGTATGTATTTCTATACTGTGGCAAAAAAAAGTGAACCGGTTGAAACCCACTTTCGTTTCCTGTGGGATTGAGTGACAGTATTTCAAACAGTTACTGAATTATGGAAATAAGGAATAAACAATTAATAACTCTGAATGGTTAAATTCACATAATATTCCCATTAAAATCTGTAAGCCTATTGTCTATTCTCAAATCCAGAAAAGGTTCATATCGTAGACTTTCATATTTTAATTGGATTATATGCACATTTATCCCTTTAGCTTTAACTGTTCCTTTCTATTTCCATAATTTAGAAACTGTTTATATCAATTACACAGGAAATGCAAGCGGGTATCAACTGGTATTTGTTTTTAATGTAACAAATATGAAAATACACTGTTTAGAAAAAGGACTTTAAATTTAAGGACCAGTTCTGGCTGAGAGACAATTCAGTCCTAGGCCAGATTTCGAAAAAAAACTACAAACAGTATATTACATAGCCAAGCCTATATACATATTAAACAACAAACATATGGATATATGGAAAGAAAGAACGTATTAAGAACGTATATAACTGACACTCTGATAATTTGACTTAAGGGGAATGAAATGGGGAAATAAGTAACTAATAAAATTGGACCTCATGGAGTTGAGGAACGATGTTACTTCAGAGTCAATACTACATAGATATTCATATTGAAATTATTCTTGGTCTTACATATATGCGTACAGTGAGATAACCGTCATAGTACCTTTCAAAACTAGTTATTACTGTATTGTTCATGTTTATCGTAATACAGTACATATTTATCAGTACAGGACCTGTTTACAGAATCATGTTTATCGTGATACATGTCACGGTCCCTCTCAAGACTACATATGTATTACAGCATCGTTCATGCTTACCATAAGATAATGGTCACGGTACCTCTCTAGAAAAAGGTACTGAAGGGTCGTACACACGTAGGGTTTTTTAAGTCTTTCCACCTGACTTTTTGCTCGAGATTTTTCAATCATATAAATAAAAACGATATAATAATATTTATTTGACTAGCTAAAATCTATAATTATTATATCGTTTTTACTTATATGATTCTAAAATCTCGAGCAAAAAGTCTGGTGGAAAGACTTAAAAAACCCTGCGTGTGTACGGCCCTTAAGACATTGCGTGTAATTTCTGCAAGAACTGTCTCAGAGTTACATTTTGAACACTGCGCATGCGCATCCTCTAGAACATCGAAACTGATAAGCATACTACAGTAATTGTCTAACCTACTTTCTAATGTTCGTAAGGCATATTCCTTTTGAAAATAATGTTAATTGAGTATTTATAGTAAGACTTAGTAGAGACAAAAGCTATGAAGATATAAATAATAGATCTTTGTGGCTATTGCCATGCCATCAATAAGTCCAGTCTATGACGTCACTTATAGATATAGGTTTTTATTTTAACTACTATTCGATTTGCTATTCGCTCACTGATTGCTCTTCAAAATATTTGTAATAGAAACGCATCCATCGAGTCAGGGCAATTTAAATGCATGTAATAACTATCGCATAAATACCAATCAATATAATTCTGTGCTTGGGCTGAAAGGAAATATGTTGCTATTAATATAGGAGCTAAATATAAATTCCTTATATATTTTCTCTAGTATAATTCGGGGACAAAATTGACTAAAAAATTAGAGGACTCAATGACGAAGTTGGAAACCAATTTGAAAGCAATAAAAGTCTTCTCAGAACTTCGGCCAAAACTTCATTCGATTCATTGGGATTTCTGGTTCTATATTTGACGATAAAATATCGAGTCCTTAAAGTTTTAATTTGGAAACGTATTATGGCAATAAGTTGTGTTTCAATGAAACTGTTTATTTATTCATTCTTGTAAAGCGAGTTCTTGAATTGTTAGCTTGGATTTATTTATTTGGAATCAATGCACTAATGAAAACTTACGGTTAAAATTGATGTTAATGATTTAACATACTCATATAGTATACATTTGTCACTATCGAAGGTACCAGGTACCCTCCACCGGACCGCTTACCTAACCTTGAAGAATACTAGTTTTGGGCTGCATTTTTCCCACAAAAGTTTTTCGGCACGATTTTTTTTTGTCCCGTCACTTATAATTATATTAGAGTAAACTAACTGCGTTACGTTTGGTATGATTATTTTTGTCTCTCTTTTTGGCTGAAAGTTAATTACGGGCCATGAAACAATGGGGAAAAGTTAAAATTACATAATGACTATGAGGAGTATTATATTATTATAAAAACTAAGGAAGATGAAAATAATTCGTAACTCCTACTATTATATAGGACTGTAACTTGATATTTAGTGGCAACTCAATTTTTATTTATTTCACTCAGTAATTCCACCTATTTTCGTTAAAATATTTGGAATCTGATATGTCACATACCTACATGGTTCAATTGAATTTTAAAACAATAGTTAGGAATTTCAGTAATTCTCTTATATGAAATATTTAACTAAAGCAAACATTTCTTATGATTTTAGAGCATAAACGTGACATGTCGGGCATTTTACAGCATAGAATAATCACAAGTTTTCACAGAATAAACGTGACAAGTAAGACATTTTTCACCGAAGAATAATGACAAGTGTTAAAGTCTGCTATCTACAATTCCTCACTCCGAGGGTTGCAAATTGAGCTCATTTTTCCCTCTGAAGTTTCCTTAGTATTGGAGGGAGTTTTTGGCTCGCATTTTCTTTGATTGTGGTTCGCGTAGAGAAAGAGGATCCTTGGAGGTTTCAGACGATTTGAAGCTACTTTAAATTCTTCCAAGGCGTAAATTGGGGATGGAATTTCGAAAATAAATCGACTAGCATGTGAGTATTGTACGGCGTGGACCGATCATTTAGAAATTCCATCAAACTCTGACTAGGGAGATTTTCGAGCTACCGCATTGTTAGATATTTTCGATCATATAACAAGAAAGTTTAAACTAATCATTACTAAATTGTATTATACACCTATCACTAGGGTTGTGACAGTATGCGTTTAAGATCATAGATCCTGAAAATATAATAGACGGATTGAATTGAAGACTATGAAATCGTTCTAAACCAGTGGTATATAGTATTCGATACCATTTCATTTCGTCTATGATTTTCGTAAGATCTATGATTTTAAGTGCATATTGTCACAACCCTACTTATCACATTATCGAAAATGTAGAGCCTTCCAATAACTCAGAACTAACCCTATTTCTGACCAAATATTAAAAAGGAGATATTTAAATAACTCCCTTTAAAATACAGAAAAATATAACTAACTTGGACGTTTAATCATGAAAATTAAAATGGCTGAATGTCACATGGTTGAATATGATCGAATAAAGTGGTACCAGTAGACAAATTATTATCACGGATAACCAGTTTTAAAATAATGCTTAGCTGTATTTTATTATGAATTGTGACCGGCTCGTATTTTAGAATGGAATTGCATTTTGTTGATCGTTTTTTTTTAGAAAAAAATCACTTAGATGTTATTTCGATCTTATCTGAAACTTATGCAATTTAAATAAATCGGACTATGGAATGACGTTACTTAAATAGATGATTTACCGATGATTAATTCCTGTCTTGGCAGACACATTGTTATTACCCCAATAATTGAGAGCTAAGAGAGCAGAGTGAATTTCTTTCTCTCGACCCAATCTAAAAATTATAATCGTGATTCGACAAAATCCAATCATAGATTAATATTTATTTTGAACACGTCTTTTGTGTCTCTATCCGATGAAAAAAATTCATGACGGTGAAACTACGCTTTTTTAGGATAAATACCATCAATATTTACAGTACAGTATTGGTTTCTTCATAACTCAGAGCCACTTCATAACTCAGGGACACTGACAGTTTTCTATGATTTAAATCTTGGAGACAACTAAGGTCTTTGAGGGTTAACTAGGACGAAATTTTTCACGTATATCGTTTTCTATAATTTAAACATAGAAAATACTTCATAACACAAGTGCATTTCATAACTCAGGTCCTTCATTACTCGAGTGCTTCGTAACGAAGAACTTCAAAACCCTGGAGTTTTACTGTATTTTTAACAACAATACACGATCTGCCGAATATAAAGTCCCTGACTGGGAATTTATATTCGGACTGTCGCTCAATTGGCGACAAGTGAAATCACTGTGTTTGTTTTAGCAGCTCTCGTTGTAACTGAGAGCAAATTGAGAGAACATTGTAACTGAGAGCAAATTGAGAGAACATTGTGACTGAGAGCAATGAACATTGTGACTGCAGGTGTGAGCAAATAATTAAACAGTGTAAACATCGGCCACTGGATTGGAGCCGAGTGAGAGGAATATTATATTATTTACTTGCCTATGAAAGAGTTCCTACAACTACTAAATGTGATTTAAATAAGGGATTCAAGATTGTTATAGGCTATGATAAAAATTACATAAAAATAGTTGCTAATTGGTTTTCATACTCAGTTTGAGTAACTAAATATGATAGTTAGATCGATAAAGGGTTATTACTCGGTTGTGAAGAGTTATTTTTAAATTATAACATTTTGAGATTTTCATCCTGTATTTAATTTTCATCTGTTAAATGTCACTTTGTTGCTATGAGATGAATTAGTTTTTCATTTACTTTTCATTATAATTGTTGATGTGATATTAAATCAAGAAAACAATAATGGAACAGTTACGTAATAAATTATGAAATTAAATTCTTCATAAATTGTAAACTAAATTTGAAGTTAAAATTAAAGAATGGTGAAGTTTGATTATAAATTCACATGTTTGATGAATTAAAACATTTCAATCTCCGTCATTGAAATCATAGTAAATTTATCATTCTGTCATGACGTCATTTTACAGGAGTCTCGTGATTGGTCATCAGTCAAGACATGCAAATTTAAGCCTTAATCACTCCTACAATAAAGGCTATATTAGTAGAATATTCAATTGCGTAACAATTAAGTGCTTCTGATAGATAACTCGTATGTTTCTGATTACATTTGATTTAATACGTTTCAAGTATAACATTTATGCCTTCATTCATTGAAGCATTGGGACTTAATTATTTGTCGTAATTTAACGGTTAAATGATACGGTGAAATATTAGTTACTTAATGGTTTATATACATGAACTAAGAACATAAAAAGAACTTACTAGTCAATTTAATTGCCATGTCTTAAAATAGTTACTAGGAACAGGTTAAAATAGGTGCGTACTTTAAAAGCATGTATCTGTGTTTTGATTCACGTTTTGCATGATAGATGTAATTTATTGATATAATCATAGCTTTTATATCGAAAGTTATATATTCCTTATACTCACAAGTAAGTTATTATTTAAAGTTTTGCAATGATTAAATTTGACGAGTAATTAAGTTTAATTTGTAATGTTTATTTAAGAATGTTCTGCCACAATGGCTCAAAAAATTCAGCATCTGGTCTTAAAGAATATTTGAAAAAGATTTATTAACAATTTAAGATAGCACATATGCTAACAGTTTTCTGTTTTCCCTAATATCTATTAAATTTAATTAGCTTGACGTGTGTTTTCTAAGCACATCCTTTTTAAATTACTTTATATCTTGCATGTCATTCCTTTAAATTTATCGACCTTTTTTGACTTTGTTCCTACATAAATACCAAATATTTTTGTTTTTAAAAGTTAAAGATATTTACGTATCGCCGTAAATCACGTAAATTAGAAAATTAATTGTTATGTGGTGACGTGTAAATCTTAGTTTGGTACAGCGGTACCCGCTAAACACACATCAGTCCATACGCTTTCATGGAGAGCACATACTCGGGCGAGAAACACGCCCTCTCTTCCACCCAATCATAGCTCTGCTCTCTCAGTTGCCAATGTCTTATATACCTATGTATTTACTTCTTCTTTCATGCTCCATATTTTTACTTGAAAATTGGAACACATTGGTTAAGTTTAAATAACAACTTTATGTCAAACCTTCCGATACCTTCTGAACGTCAAACTTATTATGGTTAACAGTTTTCTGGTTTTCCTAACATCTAATAACAGTTTTCTCTTTACCCTAACATTTATTAACAGTTTTCTCTTTTCCCTTACATTTATTAACAGTCTTCACTTTTCCCTAACAACTATTAACAGTTTTCTCTTTCCCTAACATCTATTAACAGTTTTCTCTTTCCCTAACAACTGTTAACAGTTTTCTCTTTTCCCTAACAACTATTAACAGTTTTCTCTTTCCCTAACAACTGTTAACAGTTTTCTCTTTCCCTAACTACTATTAACAGTTTTCTCTTTCCCTAACAACTGTTAACAGTTTTCTCTTTCCCTAACAACTGTTAACAGTTTTCTCTTTCCCTAACAACTGTTAACAGTTTTCTCTTTCCCTAACAACTGTTAACAGTTTTCTCTTTTCCCTAACAACTGTTAACAGTTTTCTCTTTCCCTAACAACTGTTAACAGTTTTCTCTTTCCCTAACAACTGTTAACAGTTTTCTCTTTTCCCTAACAACTGTTAACAGTTTTCTCTTTCCCTAACAACTGTTAACAGTTTTCTCTTTCCCTAACAACTGTTAACAGTTTTCTCTTTCCCTAACAACTGTTAACAGTTTTCTCTTTCCCTAACAACTGTTAACAGTTTTCTCTTTTCCCTAACAACTGTTAACAGTTTTCTCTTTCCCTAACAACTGTTAACAGTTTTCTCTTTCCCTAACAACTATTAACAGTTTTCTCTTTTTCCTAACATCTATTAACAGTTTTCTCTTCTCCCTAACAACTATTAACAGTTTTCTCTTCTCCCTAACAACTATTAACAGTTTTCTCTTTCCCTGACTACTATTAACAGTTTTCTCTTTCCCTAACAACTGTTAACAGTTTTCTCTTTCCCTAACTACTATTAACAGTTTTCTCTTTTCCCTAACAACTGTTAACAGTTTTCTCTTTCCCTAACAACTGTTAACAGTTTTCTCTTTTCCCTAACATCTATTAACAGTTTTCTATTTCCCTAACAACTATTAACAGTTTTCTCTTTACCCTAACATCTATTAACAGTTTTCTCTTCTCCCTAACGCTCCTCTGGACATTGCAGTGTTGGTTCAATCTGCCAATGGTGCTGTGACAGACATACTTACACCCTTCATGAAAGGTGAGTCTGTAAACAACGTTATTATGACAATTATTTTTATCATATTGTTCAAATGATTACAACTTCAAAGTGATAAAAATAGTCTATGATTGTCAAATTCCAAAATGAACTGTATTTTGCAACGTAAACAAAATTATTTGTTGATCGTTTCATGAATTCTTAAGATTTGTCTTATGGATTCCACATGTACTAAACATTTCTAATTAACCGAATAATATATCAATTACAATTCAATGCAGCAATATCTTTACTTTTACCTTTTAATATTTTCCTGCAAGTCATAGTGGACGAGTTAAATACAAATATCTAAATATTTGCACTTTTTAACTCTAATTCACTAATATTGACTATTAACCAACAAATATCTTTACATTTAAACCTAAATCTTCTCTCCGAATCACAGTTGACCTGTTGGTAACTCAACGACAAATCTAATTTATTTATGGTGAAGATTTCTCAGGTGCCTGTAATGCATTAGCGATCCTTTTTTCCACTTCAGTGCCATTAATCTTCAGTGCAAATGGACGGCAAAGTTAGATATGCTGAGAAAAACAACGGATGTAATTGTTGAGGGGAAACATTCTGGAACTCCGTAGTCATGTTAGAAACCTGGGAATTGAAGTGTAAAATCACTGACTTTAACATGAGGAGAGAGACATTAACCTGGGAATTGGAGTGTAAAATAACTAGATTTAATATGAGCATATTCTCCTCCACTTTCTAGTCATGTTTAGAAACCTGGGAGTTGGAGTTTGAATTCACAGAATTTAATTGGAGAGGAGACATATTCTCCACACCGTAATAATGCTCCGTAAGCTAGAAATTGGAGTGCAAAATAACTTAATTTACTATGAGGGTAGTTATATTTTCTCTGATTTGTAGCCACACTGAGTAAAAATTGTGAGTCAGCCTGACTCATCGCTTGAGTCAAGGCTGCAGGATTCAGATATTGGAGTCTTTTTTCCTGATTGACTCTACCTGAATCAATCTGACTATAAACTAGGAATCAATATGACCCTTGTTTTTGAGTAAAATACTAGAATGAGTCCAATTGACTCACATTTTTGAGCCGGTTTCGGGACAAACAGAGAATTCAGAATTTGAGACAATTTGACTCGCATTTTTCAGTGCAGGCTTATTAATCTTCAATATAAATTTTTAAAACTTGAAATGATGTACAATTAATTACGAAAACTTTTAATTAAATTCGAAAACGTTTTAAGCAGTTGAAGGAATTTTTAGGTAAAACCTACAGATGAAACTTTGCAGAAAAGTATGGTAATTTTAGAGTCCATTTCGAATTTTTTTGAATATTTACTAGACTCATGGATTCTTTCATCGTCGTAATGGACTAAGTTCGACTTAATGAATCATCCGAATATCAACTAATGAGCTGCCTGGACTTCTGTACTCCGGAGAATTTTAATGTACATACGCTCTGATATTTGAATGTCCAACATCTGATATTTGAATGTCCACACTCTGATATTAAATGTCCATACTCTGATGTTAAATGTCCATACTCTGATGTTAAATGTCCATACTCTGATATTAAATGTCCATACTCTGATATTAAATGTCCATACTCTGATATTAAATGTCCATACTTTGATGTTAAATGTCCATACTCTGATGTTAAATGTCCATACTCTGATGTTAAATGTCCATACTCTGATATTAAATGTCCATACTCTGATATTAAATGTCCATACTCTGATATTAAATGTCCATACTCTGATATTAAATGTCCATACTCTTATATTTAAATGTCCATACTCTGATATTAAATGTCCATACTCTGATGTTAAATGTCCATACTCTGATATTAAATGTCCATACTCTTATATTTAAATGTCCAAACTCTGATATTAAATGTCCAAACTGGATATAATTCTAACTACTTGTTTTTTTACTTCATTATTCATTATTATAATAACTGTTATTCTTTCTCTTTTTCTCCATTATCTTCTGTATAAAACAAATGGCACTAATTTTTCTTTAGTAGTTTTTGTGTTTGTTTATCATAACATTATTGTGAGGGATAAAAGAAGGGGGTCAAATACCCCCCTCCTTCTATCCCTCCATATTTTGCTTTTTTTTTCTGGTGCTGCGTATCAGTTGGATATTTGTAATCTTTAATTAATTAATAATTCAAACAAAGTATTGTATCTGTTCCTTTGATTCATTATTAATTAATAGATAAATTATTTATTTAAATGATGTCTATATTGTTTTTGCATTCATTTTTCCTTGTATCTCATATATTTAAATTTATCAGTTTATTTTTATTCTTATTTCATATCCCTAACGCCATAGATCATTAACGACTACAATTCATTCACACCTCTTCATTTTCCTCTTTCACCAAGAAGCATAGAATATTTAACTTTATATATTAATATTCTGAATAAACAAATAATAAAATAATAAAAGATTTTTTTTTACTACCACAGATACGATTGAGGTGAAAAAAGTGTCTGCTATTTTCAGTCCTTTTTCTCACTTGCTTCTTCTCCAAAGTTCCTTGTCTTTATTTAGGTGTTTTCGGCTGCAGTGTGGATTTAGCTGTACCTTCTAAATAGAAATTAAAGTGGATATGATGAAAGCATTTGCAGTTTTAGTTTTGCTCCGGTGTGAGAGGTGCAACCTCATTATAAGGGTTGTGACAATATGCACTTAAAATCATAGATCTTAAGAATATCATAGACGAAATGAAATGAAATGGTATTGGATACTATATACCGCTGGTGTAGAACGATTAAATAGTCTTTAATTTAATCTGTTTATAATATCTTCAGGATCTATGATATGACCCTACTCATTATAGTTTGTATTGCTTTTGTTCTTTTGGGGGATTTTACAATTGTTATTAATGGTTGTGTGTTTATTGGATTGGAGAAATAAAATGTTATTATCAGTAGGGTACTTCACGAATTATCGATCGGTTCCTCATCTTCGTTCTTTCATAAAGAAAAAAGTCTCCTTAAAATTCAAGTAACTACAGATAATAATAAGCGAGATACAAATTTTTGAAAAGTAAAAAACAGTCAAATTGACTGTGCAGGTATCATGGATTAAAATTAAAATTGAATATTATTTATATATATCGTTTTTCCTCATCTGACCGTAGATAATAAAGTTAATATAGTGTCTTTATTTCTTTACTAATTGGAATGTCCGAGTAATTGGACACTCATAGTATTCATAATCCAATCGTTCTCAAATTAATCTCTCCAATGCATTGGGGACCGGACACTCTTTTACGCTGACAGTTGTCGGAAAGTGGGCCTTAGCGTAATTGCAGGTATGCTAAAGATAAGTATTTAAATTGGAATTTAAATAAAAGTTATATTTTTTTCTTAATGATTGATAATGTGGAATCGTCCGATAAGTCGAATCTTATCCCAATATGAACTTTTCAATATCACATTTATCATTTAAAATCTTTTATTGCGATTATTAATTAGTAATGAGATTTAGAGTTTTTACGGATGCTGATATATTCATAATTACCTTTAATTATTTTCGCTCGAAGTTTAAGTGATTCTTTACAGACTAGTATTTGATTTCATTGAAAAAAATCTACTTTCTTCCAGTCTTCATCTTGTAAGTCCTTTAAAGTTTTAAACTGCTGTGATTTTCATGATTTTACAAAAGGAATTTTTTCCATAAAACATTAATTTCATGATAATTTTATTAACTGTTTTAGTTAATGAAATTATATTAATAATCCTTATAAATAAAAAATTATGCATGGGCTTGTAGAACTGTATTTTTTTTTTCTTCAATATATATCCTTATCTTTAAATTGAATTATATATAATTTTATAACGAATAATTGGAGACTAGTGAGGCAAACTGATATATTGTAATGTTACATGCATAATTAACTGGTAAAACCTATAGTGAAACTCCTGAGTTATGAAGCACTCGAGTAATGAAGGACCTGAGTTATGAAATGCACCTGAGTTATGAAGTATTTTCTTTGTTTAAATTATAGAAAACGATATATGTCATGAATTTCATCCTAGTTATCCCTCAAAAACCCTAGTTTTCTCAAAGATTCTAATCATAGAAAACTATTAGTGTACCTGAGTTATGAAGTGTCCCTGAGTTATGAAGTGGCTCTAAGTTATGTAGTAACCAGTACTCCATAACTCAGGGGTTTCACTGTACTATACTACATTATATTTAAATTAATTATTTTAATGCAATCATCCATCACTATTTAAATGTAATATAACAATGGCGCTTACTCTCGTTTGAAGTTATCGTTTTTAAGATAAGTTCTCCTCTTTGCTCAGTAATTACAAAGCAATAGTCTCCCCTCATCTAAACTATGATATCAAACATTTCTAAGGATTAATATCTTCTTTAAACTAAAAGAAAGTAGCTACGGTGATAAATAGAGTAAACTGGATAGTATTATATTGTACAGACACACCCCACTCTTATTACGTCTCACACTAATGACAATCGAATAAGTGTGGGACATGTCACGTATTTATTTCTCCTGGTATGGAAAATGGTTTAGGAGTAACTTTAGTAATTTGGTTAGTTGTTTTGATTTAAGCTGTTTTCGCTGTAAATTACGCAGAGGGGATCGATAACATTTTTATATGGTAAATAACATATATATTACTTACAATAAAATTCTTTTTAATCTATTTGATGAAAGTGAAGACAACGAACCTAATTACCAAAGTTAATCCTTAAATATTTTCTATACCAAGAGAAATAAAAGCGAGGCATGTCCCACACTTATTAGATCGTCATAAGTCTGAGAGGTAATAACTAATAATTATGTACTATAGTGTCTGGCAAGGTGTAATTACTAGATTAAAAGTATCACATAAATATAACTAGATTATGTGCGCTCGGTAGAGCGCTTACCTTCAGCGCCGCAATGACCCATTCTCTCCCAAAATTTAATAAACTGTTAACTGAATAATAACCAATCGTCCCACCTAGTTTCATACAATATGATTCAATACTTTTGAGTTATTGAGTTATAAATGAACTTGACCTTCGACCTGATCACTCCCAAAATTATACAAGATGGTTCCTGGACATTGACCAATTGTCCCATCAAATTTCAGACAATTTGGTTGAATACTTTTAGAGTTATGAGTTAAAAATGGCTTTGACCTTGATCTTTGACCTTTCACCCGATCGCTTACAAAATGTGACAAAATAGTTTCTGTATATTGACCAATCGTCCCACTCAGTTTCATGCAATATGGTTCAATACTTTTTGAGTTATAAATGACCATGACCTTTGACATGGTCAAATTCTACCAGCAGGTCACTGGACATGGACCAATCGTTTCTCCAAATTTAAGCAAATTTGGTTGAACTCTTTTTCAGTTAAGCGAATAACAAGATTATAAATAAATAAACGACGGGTAAAATATGACCTTCCCGCATTCTTCGAAGGTAATAAGGTGTTTGTATAATCTTATTTTCTTTGCAGCAAGGAAAAGTATCTTCATAATTATATCATAGATGTCGCTCTTATTTTCATTTATGTTAACAGTTGGAAATTAAATTTAATGAAAGTTTCCAATATGAAACCTATTTATTCTTGATTTTTAAAAATGAACGTCAATAAAAAAGTATGTTAAATTAATAAATAATATATTTTAAATAAAATTTAAAAAAAGAATTTAAAGATATTCTTTTTCCATTAAGAACAATAATTATTCAAAGTATTAACACTAGAATTCTGAGTATTATACTACATGCGCTTGGTGTCAAAAGCTCTTTATAAAGCTGGTAGAGTGAGATGTGAGGGTAGAGTGAGGGTAAAGTGGGGGTAAAGTGAGGGTAGAGTGAGGGTAGAGTGAGGGTAGAGTGAGGGTAAAGTGGGGGTAAAGTGAGGGTAGAGTGAGGGTAGAGTGAGGGTAGAGTGAGGGTAAAGTGAGGGTAGAGTGAGGGTAAAGTGGGGGTAGAGTGAGGGTAGAGTGAGGGAAGAGTGAGGGTAAAGTGAAGGAAGAGTGAGGGAAGGGTGAGGGTAAAGTGAGGGTGGAGTGAGGGTAGAGTGAGGGTAAAGTCTTAGGAATTACTTCACGTCAATTGCCCTCTTCTCCCCTTGGTGCTCTAATTGGAATAGTGAGGGCAATTAAACATCTGAGTTGGTGCTAGAATTTCAATTCCGTGAGAGTTAGTTCTAACTTCTCTTGTTCAGAAATAAAAACAAAGAAGTCTTCACAGTCAATAACGACTTAAAATGGAGTTAACGTTCAATTAAAGAAACACGTGGCAGTTTTTTCTTGTGGATGAATAGTTAGGAAAGTTTTTGCAGATCGTGAATTTAATAAAAAATAATATTAATTATAAACTTTATTACAAACCTTTAATTCGCCAAATCGAAAATATTTTCTTTTGCATTTTGAAAATAGATTTTGGGTAAAATTAAAGTTGACGTTTCAGATACAATGGAGACATATTACGATCAAAATGAAACTTCTTTGTGATTCGTTTCATAGTAACAATATATTGATGATGAATTTTTCAAGGTGGGTCATCATAACTCTCCCAGTTTTGCTTCCTGTTCCGCGTGGGACAGCAGGAGAATAATAAGTGGGACGGAGTGCAGACGTTTCATTGAGAGACATTTCATATTCCTTCAAGAAGAAAATTCATAGAAGAGAAACGTCCTGTCGACGAAACAAAATGTCAACGAAATTATCTGTCGATGAAACGTCTTGTCGACGTAACATCATGTCGACAAAATTTCTTGTTGATAAAACGTCTGGTCGACGTAAGGTTTTGTCGACGAAATGTCTGGCAACCGGTGGGACGAGGGATTTCAGACGTCTTAAGACATACATACCCACGTCTTTACAACGTCTTTTATTCCACACACATTCCAGGTTGCATGTATCATCTAAAATATTGTTAGATGTTATTGTGTGTATATCATCTAAATATTGTTAAATGTTATTGTGTGTATATCATCTAAATATTGTTAGATGTTATTGTGTGAGTTCAAGAGTTTTAAAAAAATTGTTGTCAAAATATAATCGGATTTCCTTCTTGATTTTCAGAATTAAAAATTACTTGTCTATTATATCTATTAATTTTCTTTCAATGAAGCTACGGAGTAATTTGTCTGTAAAAAAATGATATACCTAATTAATTGATTTCATAATAATAACTTTCTTTGTGGATTTCCTTATTTAAAATAATTAATTCTTGAACCGAAGAATTTTATTAATTCGAATATCTCTAGTAAAAATTTCTTCAGATAATATATAATGATTTTCATTTACTGTTAGTAATTTAACCCGGATTAAGAAGTTGATGAAAATTGACAACCAGACACACTTGACTATTATAAATTATACCTAGGTAATCTATATATATAGCGATATTATAGAAGAAGCTGTGTCAGTCTGTCCGTCCGTCACAAAGTAAGTATATCCATAGTGAAAATTAATTCAAAATGTTCATCACTACAAATTGAAACAAAAGTTCATTTTAAATCATTATTTACCGATCTCATCATGACCAGTATGAACAAATTGAACATTGTGCAAAAGAATATAATTAAGTTTGAATATATTTTACATCACCAAATAAAATGTATAACATTTTTATAAACTGCTCCTACTAAACACTCTAATGATTTAAATTAATTAGCTTAAAAATATCCAACTTTATTTATCCCCAGTAGTGAAGTCTGAATATTCGCCTTTGCGAGAATTTCCTTTCAACTTTTCGGCTGAATTCCTCACTGTGACTCCAGCTGAGAAATCCTCTTACAGCAGATATGCATAAACAGCCTCGCAGAAATGAATTAAATTTGGGCCTAGAGCCCGCTTCCACTCCTTCATAATACTTTATATATTAAAATAATAACTAACCTATATAACTAATTCACATTGAGAAATAGTTTAAAAGTTGGAAGAGGTTGTTTAGAGCTGTAAATAGCAATTAGTAATAGTGGCTTAGGATTACGTTCCTATTCGTCAAAAGAAGTTGAGTCGTAAAGTTAAAGTTTCCCTGTAGATTTGGGGAATTTATACTAGATATTTTATTAGATCCATTTGCAAAACAGACGTAAATCTGCCAATAAATATTACTCCTCTATAGTAAAATATCTTCTGAATGAATTAATATGAAGAAAATTCTTATAGTATAATTTAATATAATTACATATTATTTTATGTAACTGAAATTAGATTTAAAGTTTATCTATAAGATGATTTTTGCCTCTGAAACTAACGTATTGTTATTTATCGATATCGAAAATTATTAATATTGCAATTATTGATAATAAAAATAGTTGATATTCAATTAATATTGAAAATACGAGAATTTAATTGTCGAGTATTTAAAATAATATTGATTTAAATTCAATTGACAATTACCTGAAATACCATTTCCTTTTTTCTTGATGTTGATTACGTTCATGTATTTATTTTAATTGGGAAAAGAAGCCATCGAGTGAATCACAATTAGAGCTACTGTGTTTTTTTAACTGGTTTGTTTGATCCATTGAAGCGACGCCAGCAGGAGGGTTCGTTAGTGAAGCCCTGTGAAAAAGATACGCAACTGGCGCTACTTGAGAGGTAAAAACACCTTTGAAGAGAACGCACTGGGAATGGGAATGAGGTGGGAATGGTGGTGGGAATGGGAATGGGGTGGGAATGGAGTAGAAATGGGGTGGATATGGGAATGGGAAGGGAATGTGGTGTAAATGGGGTGAGAATGGGAATGGGGTAGGAATGGGGATGGGAATGGGGTAGGAATGGGAATGAGTATGCACTGGAAGTCGGTATGAACAGGGTGTTGTAATTAGTTTAAGTGTTAGATTCCAATCAGTCGCTACAGTAAGTAAGTACTATTTGTTGTAGTCAATGTTAGTGAATTTCTTTAATTGGAGTCATGAGTATGACTGGAATGAGGTAAGTTAACTGGAATTGTACGATGAGAGAGATAATTGAACTGCAATTCAAAAAAAGAATTGGTGGTAATTACTAAATTGAACTAAATAGTTAAACTAAAATAAATATCATTCGCTGTGTAAAAATCAGTGTGCATTATTCTACATGTTCATTCCAGTTTCTCACGCTGTTCTTCCATGTTCATTCCAGTTTCTCATGCTGTTCTTCCATGTTCATTCCAGTTTCTCATGCTGTCATTCCATGTTCATTCCAGTTTCTCACGCTGTCATTCCATGTTCATTCCAGTTTCTCATGCTGTTCTTCCATGTTCATTCCAGTTTCTCATGCTGTCATTCCATGTTCATTCCTGTTTCTCACGCTGTTCTTCCACGTTCATTCCAGTTTCTCACGCTGTTCTTCCATGTTCATTTCAGTTTCTCACGCTGTCATTCCATGTTCATTCCAGTTTCTCACGCTGTCATTCCATGTTCATTCCAGTTTCTCACGCTGTCATTTCATGTTCATTCCAGTTTATCACGCTGTCATTCCGTGTTCATTCCAGTTTCTCATGCTGTCATTCCATGTTCATTCCAGTTTCTCACGCTGTCATTCCATGCTCATTCCAGTTTCTCACGCTGTCATTCCATGCTCATTCCAGTTTCTCACGCTGTCATTCCATGTTCATTCCAGTTTCTCACGCTGTCATTCCATGTTCATTCCAGTTTCTCACGCTGTCATTCCATGTTCATTCCAGTTTCTCACGCTCTCATTCCATGTTCATTCCAGTTTCTCACGCTGTCATTCCATGCTCATTCCAGTTTCTCACGCTGTCATTCCATGTTCATTCCAGTTTCTCACGCTGTCATTCCATGTTCATTCCAGTTTCTCACGCTGTCATTCCATGTTCATTCCAGTTTCTCACGCTGTCATTCCATGTTCATTCCAGTTTCTCACGCTGTCATTCCATGTTCATTCCAGTTTCTCACGCTGTCATTCCATGTTCATTCCAGTTTCTCACGCTTTGTATCTTTCGTCTTTACTTTCGATCGTGAGAATAAAAACTACCGGTGGGATTGTCTTGTTCTTGGGCGTAAATAGAAGCGACAGACGCAACAGTGGAGGGAGTGGAGCTTTTTTCCCTAACTGGTTAATCAAATTTGACTTCAAAGAAATAGATTCTCTATATGTGTAAACGTAGAAGGTTCGATTGTTAGGTTTCTTTAGCTGCTTTGTCAGTTTGGTAGATTAGAAAAAAGGGCTTCCTATATTTAATTTCATTATCTCTTTGATATAGAAGGTATATATATGTGTAATCTTACAGTATTGCTTTTTATTTTTTATTTTTCATATTCAAATCCTAGGTAGGGTAAGTTACGAATTATCGGTCAGTACCACATCTTCGGTCATATAAGAAAAAACTATATAAAAATTATTATTATTACACAGTGCCAACTAATACAACCTGGGTTTAATGCTTACTGTGTAATAATAATAATTTTTATATTGTTTTTTTCTTATTTGACCGATGATGTAGTACTGACCGATAATTCGTAACTTACCCTATTTAATTTCCTTTTGACTTCATCGATATGGCCTCTGGTTCTTAGACACACGCACTTTGAGCCCTTTTTTAATTATTGATTCTTTCAAAATTATTATTATTATTTATTTTCATATTTCTAATTGCAATCTCTAATTTTTTCTAATTCTCATATTTCATAATTTATTTCAAAATTTTATACTTCAAAATTTATTTAAAGATCTGAATTTTCATTTCATTTTCAAATTATACATTTGATACTTTTTCAAAACCTCATACGTTTTTTAGCAATAGTTTCGCATCACAATATGGTAATTTGAAAATAGGTTTTCTGTTCTAAGCTGTCATGAGTTGAGTTGGTGCCAGGTTTGGAAAAAGGCCAAACTGCATTGATTATTTCTCCAAAATCACCTTTGGAGGAAAACGGATACTCAACCTTCAGAAAATTGGCAACTGGAAGTTAATTCGTAAAATGCCGTGGGAGAGGAAGATCTGAAAACATTATAGAAAAGTGCCCTGTGGCGAGTGGCTAAAGAAACGATAAGAAGGGAACAATCTTAACCCTATGGCTACTGATGGGATAACATGTCCTAAATTTGTAGGACCATTTGTCCCAGTGATGTTCTTCAGTTGGTCAAAATAGCCCTGCGGTAATTTATAGAAGTCTATTTTTTCTGCTTATTTGTTAAGTTACAGTTTAAAGGTTAAATATTTGTTTTTCTAACTTACATCCTTGCATAATACAACATTATTACATATTTTATATATATTTTATATGTTATACAATAAAATTTGATCAATATATATATGTTAATAAAGAAAAGTTTCATAAAATCCTTTTTTAAAAGCATTCGGTAGTGAATTGTTTATTTATTTGACTTAATTATTAAAGAGGTATTTTCACAATATATTTTAATTTGAGGATGGACTAACAAAAACAAATAGAATGTTTTCAATATTTTATATGTCTAACAAGGAGTTAGTTTAAAAATATTTACTAATCACTCAATTACCAAACACTGACATAATTTGCAAAGTATACTGATTGGTCTAGCATAACATATGTCAACGCTCACTTTTCGAGCACTGCCAGCCTATCAAATATCCGAGCACTGTGACGTTTCATTATAGCATAGAGCGTTCAATTACCACGTTCATGTACGTCTCTTTTTTATAACTATCATTGCTAACTCCTTTCAGTTGCTGGTGTTTCAAAACACTGTTATTATGGTGATACACACTCTAAGGCTAATATTGCTTCATTTCGTTCATTTACTTTGAGAGTTGCTTTTATGTATTGAACTTCCTGAATTGGTATCATCTGGGGATAAAATAGATTTTTTTTTACCTTCTTTAAATAATTTACAAAAATAATTATTATAAATATAATTTTATAATTAAATATAATGGACATTTGATCAAGTATTGAAGATAAATGAATGTATAATTGTGTTTAGAAATTTTTCGCTATCTGTGGAAATTAAAATTCTCATTGTATTTCATATATGGAAATTTGTTATATCGAGAAATGGCCACCGGTGGTCACAGTAATTTAATTCCTAAAACTAATCGTAAAAGCTGACTATTTTCGTATTTTCCGTTCATATTTTCCTCTAGACAGTGAAACGATTTAAATAAATTTGCAAAACGATACTGCTAATCCTGACTGTATTTTAGTAACAATACTGCTAATCCTGACTGTACTTTAGTAATAATACTGCTAATCCTGACTGTATTTTAGTAACAATACTGTTAATCCTGACTGTACTTTAGTAACAATACTGCTAATCCTGACTATATTTTAGTAACAATACTGCTAATCCTGACTGTATTTTAGTAACAATACTGCTAATCCTGACTGTATTTTAGTAACAATACTGCTAATTCTGACTATATTTTAGTAACAATACTGCTAAGCCTGACTGTATTTTAGTAACAATACTGCTAATCCTGACTATATTTTAGTAACAATACTGCTAATCCTGACTGTATTTTAGTAACAATACTGCTAATCCTGACTATATTTTAGTAACAATACTGCTAATCCTGACTGTATTTTAGTAACAATACTGCTAATCCTGACTATATTTTAGTAACAATACTGCTAATCCTGACTATATTTTAGTAACAATACTGCTAAATCCTGACTATATTTTAGTTTCAATACTGCTAATCCTGACTATATTTTAGTAACAATACTGCTAATCCTGACTGTATTTTTAGTAACAATACTGCTAATCCTGACTGTATTTTAGTAACAATACTGCTAATCTTGACTGTATTTTAGTAACAATACTGCTAATCCTGACTGTATTTTAGTAACAATACTGCTAATCCTGACTATATTTTAGTAACAAAACTGCTAATCCTGACTGTATTTTAGTAACAATACTGCTAATCCTGACTGTATTTTAGTAACAATACTGCTAATCCTGACTGTATTTTAGTAACAATACTGCTAATCCTGACTATATTTTAGTAACAATACTGCTAAGCCTGACTGTATTTTAGTAACAATACTGCTAATATCCTGACTGTATTTTAGTAATAATACTGCTAATCCTGACTATATTTTAGTAACAATTACTGCTAAGCCTGACTGTATTTTAGTAACAATACTGCTGATCCTGACTATATTTTAGTAACAATACTGCTAATCCTGACTGTATTTTAGTAACAATACTGCTAATCCTGACTATATTTTAGTAACAATACTGCTAATCCTGACTGTATTTTAGTAACAATACTGCTAATCCTGACTATATTTTAGTAACAATACTGCTAATCCTGACTATATTTTAGTAACAATACTGCTAATCCTGACTGTATTTTAGTAACAATACTGCTAATCCTGACTGTATTTTAGTAACAATACTGGCTAATCCTGACTGTATTTTAGTAATAATACTGCTAAACCTGACTATATTTTAGTAACAAGACTGTTAATCCTGACTGTACTTTAGTAACAATACTGCTAATCCTGACTATATTTTAGTAACAATACTGCTAATCCTGACTATATTTTAGTAACAATACTGCTAAGCCTGACTGTATTTTAGTAACAATACTGCTAATCCTGACTATATTTTAGTAACAATACTGCTAATCCTGACTGTATTTTAGTAACAATACTGCTAATCCTGACTATATTTTAGTAACAATACTGCTAATCCTGACTGTATTTTAGTAACAATACTGCTAATCCTGACTAATATTGTAGTAACAATACTGCTAAGCCTGACTATATTTTAGTAACAATACTGCTAATCCTGACTGTATTTTAGTAACAATACTGCTAATCCTGACTGTATTTTAGTAACAATACTGCTAATCCTGACTGTATTTTAGTAACAATACTGCTAATCCTGACTGTATTTTAGTAACAATACTGCTAATCCTGACTATATTTTAGTAACAATACTGCTAATCCTGACTATATTTTAGTAACAATACTGCTAATCCTGACTGTATTTTAGTAACAATACTGCTAATCCTGACTGTATTTTAGTAACAATACTGCTAATCCTGACTGTATTTTAGTAACAATACTGCTAATCCTGACTATATTTTAGTAACAATACTGTTAATCCTGACTGTATTTTAGTAACAATACTGCTAATCCTGACTGTATTTTAGTAACAATACTGCTAATCCTGACTGTATTTTAGTAACAATACTGCTAATCCTGACTATATTTTAGTAACAATACTGCTAATCCTGACTGTATTTTAGTAACAATACTGCTAATCCTGACTGTATTTTAGTAACAATACTGCTAATCCTGACTGTACTTTAGTAACAATACTGCTAATCCTGACTGTATTTTAGTAACAATACTGCTAATCCTGACTGTATTTTAGTAACAATACTGCTAATCCTGACTATATTTTAGTAACAATACTGTTAATCCTGACTGTACTTTAGTAACAATACTGCTAATCCTGACTATATTTTAGTAACAATACTGTTAATCCTGACTGTACTTTAGTAACAATACTGCTAATCCTGACTATATTTTAGTAACAATACTGTTAATCCTGACTGTATTTTAGTAACAATACTGCTAATCCTGACTGTATTTTAGTAACAATACTGCTAATCCTGACTGTACTTTAGTAACAATACTGCTAATCCTGACTGTATTTTAGTAACAATACTGCTGAGCCTGAGAGTGTCTCAGCTAAAGAATAGACACACACAGTGTTGTATAAAATACATATCGCTAGACATCTCCCGGGAAACAGTTTGAATAAAAGATACCACAACAATTTATTCATTCGCAGCTCGAGTTTCAATTCTGCACTCCAGCCACCTTCTCTTTCATAGCAAAATGATTGGTGAACAGCTAAGTGTCTGATTGAGTAGACTTTTAGCATTTCAAGAGGTGTTTTAAACTCAACAACGTTGAAGCTTATTTTTGTATTCGAACTTTCGGGTAAGAAAGTATCTATTCATCGTCAGGAGATGCGTAGGCAATGAAATATGAGGCACAAATTTCATTATTGTTCACGCCAGGTATTTTGATCTTCGAAATAGCAAATAGTGAAGAAATGAATTCAACAGTGAGTTTGAATTATATTTTGAAAATATATTATTTGTAACGGATCTACTCTATCATTTCTAATATTTGGATTCATGAAGATTGCATTGTGAACAATAGCATTGAATTTAAAATCTCGAAATTTATTATATTGTAGTTGCGACAAAAACACATTAATACTAAATTCAAAATATAATTGAAACGGATGAAAATTGTTGGAGAATTGTACAGTATTGGTTTTTGAAATATTAAAGACCAGTTTAGAAAATTTTGTAATTTAGTTGAGTGAACATTTATTAGTATGGATAAAATAATATTGATAAATTCTCACTCGTAAAATATATATTGTACAGTACAACTCCTCTATAGTGACCATCCTGATTAGTAGAGTCTTGAGTAATGAAGAACCCTGCATAATGGACATAATTTGTGTAGTTTGCCATAATCTGGTCTTTAGTTTTCTATGCATCTCTTGACTTCCATATAATGACGTAAGCTCTATATAGTGACCTAGTTATAGATCAACTGCATATCTGATATTTTTATAACTAAATAACAATCTTATGTGTTTTTTATTAATAGTGTTTTTTATTTAAGTCTCTATTTAGTTAATAATGATTTATTATCTATTTAGTTAATAATAATTTATTATCTATTTAGTTAATAATAATTTATTATCTATTTAGTTAATTAACTATGTCAATTAATTAACTAGGTCAATGTTTATGGTTAAATTAATAACATTAACTATGACCATATGTTTAAGTAATTTTTAAACATAAAATTTCGTGCTATACAAGCAAAGTATATAGTCCTCCATACAAAATATACATAATGATTATAATTGAACTACCGGAAATTTCTAAACTTAATCATCTATGAACCTACATAACTTTTCAATTCTGGTTTCCAATCTATTTCCATTTACTGAAAAAACATTCAAAATTCAATTAATGAAATAACAGATCTAATTAATAAATCACAAGTTTGCTTAGTATATTTCAAAATAATTAAATAGACATTGTGGCAAATGTCTAATCACAACTTTGTGCCAAAGTGTCAGATCGTCTTTCAAATTTCTGATGGGACATCACTAAAGTTCTAATTTGTTTTCGGTTAAAAGTTTCATTGTGTGATATTGATACATTGCTCAGGTTTAGAGTTTTGACACTCATTCGTGATTGGGTATTCTGGGAAACATTTATTTACTTTATTTAGAATCAAATATCTGATATATTTTTTTTATATTTAATTAATTCATATGACTATACAAAAAATTTATGAGTAAAAATGTAGTTATAATAAAGTAGCACCTGTTAAATATATTAATTTGATTAATTAAAATTAAATTAACTGTAAAATTAATTTTCAAATAGCTGTTGAATTAATTTCAAATTATTTATAAAATTAAATTTAAATTATCTATAGAATTAAATCTAAATATCTATAGAATGAAATTTAAATTATCTATAACTTTAAATTTAAATTATTTATAACTTTAAATTTAAATTATCTATAACTTTAAATTTAAATTATCTATAACTTTAAATTCAAATTATCTATAACTATATATTTAAATTATCTATATTAAATTATACTTAAACGATTAATTTCCATTCGACATTCTTTAAAAATAACTCCTATTATTATATTCTCGTCGCTCCATGTGGGCGATAAAATTCCTTTTCTTTTGCCGTTACAATCGGTACCTTGAGTATTTAATTGCATGGGATTATCCCTCAAGAGCACTCCTCAGACTCGTAACAATAAAGAAAAAGATATTCTTCTTCTTTTATGCACGATCCACATTGCCGCTCAGTGGTTTTTAATGGGCCTGAATTGTTGCCTGCATTTCTCGCCTATTTTAGTGCGGTTTAGAGATTTGAAATCACGTTAAAAGTTTTTGTAATTTTTTAATGTAAATTGAGGATATTCTTTTATTAAATTGTGTATGATATTAAAATTTGAACAAACTGAAGATATGAATTATAGAAAAGATTTGGTGAATTATTTTATAAATCAAATACGAAAGAGATCAATTTTAGGAGACATTATATATTTTATTTTAAATCTTTTATAGGCAGGTAGATAATTACAAATGTTAATTTTTATTGATTTCCAATTATAACACATCAGCAGGAAGATAAACTATTCTTGCATGTGTTGAACAATTAATGTCTAAGTGACTATTATTATAATTGTATTATTAAAAATGAAACTGTATTATCACAGTTTATAACACTATATAAAATAGGCATGAAAAGTGAAAAATCATTACTTGATAACAAATCAAAAGTAGGTCAAGTTACGAATTATCGGTCAGTACTACATCTTCGGTCATATAAGAAAAAAATATATATAAATTATTATTATTATTAGATAGCACTGTGTAACAATAATAATTTTGATATTGTTTTTTCTTATATGACCGAAAATGTAGTACTGACCAATAATTCGTAACTCACCCTAAGTGCAATATTCAGATTAATTTTCGAAAACTATTTATCGAAGTATTTCCATTGTATGAAATCGATATGAAAAAAGATAATAAAATTTCCTGTATCGTAACTTTGACTAAATTAAAGACTATCTTCCTAAATATTGATTATTTAACACTAATTTTATTACAGCTTTCGTATTTTTCGAACTCTGATAATTATCATTTAGTGACATATATATATTTATTTGTTAGCTAGCATTAAATATTATGAAGTAATAATTAACTGCATATTAAATAGGTTTGGATTGGAGTATTATAATAATTCAAATGGATATTTATTTAAAATGATAAATCGCAGCCTTCGCTGATAGCTTTACCCAGGCAAGAAGTATCTATTTTTATGATTAAGGGAATTTTCCAGGAATAAATGCTTCTTGCCTGGGATATTAAGGGAATATTCCAGAATACATCCTTCTTGCCTGGGATATTAAGAGAATTTTCCGGGAATAGATCTTTCTTGCCTGGAATATTCCCTTAATATCCCAGGAATAAATCCTGGGTATTTTACCCCTAAAGTTTAAATGCTAAGTACATTTTAGCTGCTTAGCGTAATATAAATATATGTATTATTATTTATTAATATTTTTTCTATTCAAATATTCAAGTCTCCGCTTCAATTTAAAGCACCGCAATTTTCTATGGTTGGTTTTAGTGATTTTAGGTCCAACTAATTGAAATTTATTTTAATGTGTTACTGTATTCGTTTTGTAAAACATTGTAGGTATACCTACAATGTTTTTTTAAACGATAAACAGTATATTGTTTATCTGAATAATATCTGAATATATGAATTTTATTGATAATTTTAAAATTATTTGCATTCATAATATTGAATGCACTTCATTCCTTGTAAATTCAATCCTAAACTAAAATAAATTTGATGGTTGATAATAAATGGTTAATACAGTGAAACTCCTGAGTTATGAAGTATTGATTTCTTCACAACTCAGAGCCACTTCATAATTCGTGTGCAGTGATAGTTTTCCGTGATTAAAATCATAGAGAATTTTTGTCATTGAGGGATAACTATGACAAATATTATTCTTATATGAATGTGCTGTGAGCACTAAATTTTATACAAAATTGAGGTAATTAAACAAATATTAAGTAAATGTTGTGGGAAATCAATATTGCTACTCATTATTGTACAAAAAATTAATATATATCATGGTAGTTGTCATTTCTGCCTAAATTTAAATCATTAACAAAAAATACACATCATTCAAATCTCAAACAATAAAGAAAACACAGTTTATACTCCATTTAACCGATTTATTGATTACCTAAACTTTATAGTAAATTTTTGCCTTCCTGATTTACATTTTCATATTTAGTACTCCATTATAGGATAATATACAATTATAGGTGGTACCTATAATTGGATATCATCCTTACCTTTAATAATTATTGTGTCTCACCCTATAATTGGGTATCATCCTATAATAGAGTATTATCCTATAATAGAGTATTATCCTATAATAGAGTATTATCCTATAATAGAGTATTATCCTATAATAGAGTATTATCCTATAATAGAGTATTATCCTATAATAGAGTATTATCCTGTAATAGAGTATTATCCTATAATAGAGTATTATCCTATAATAGAGTATTATCCTATAATAGAGTATTATCCTATAATAGAGTTTTATCCTATAATAGAGTATTATCCTATAATAGACTATTATCCTATAATTGGGTATTACCCTATAATAGAGTATTATCCTATAATAGACTATTATCCTATAATAGACTATTATCCTATAATAGACTATTATCCTATAATAGACTATTATCCTATAATAGACTATTATCCTATAATAGACTATTATCCTATAATAGACTATTATCCTATAATAGACTATTATCCTATAATAGACTATTATCCTATAATAGACTATTATCCTATAATAGAGTATTATCTTATTATATGGTAGAGACTAGTGGAGAGGATTGCAAAAAGCCACTATTGAAATGAAGTTGAAATTTTCATAAAAAAAAGCTTCTATATTGTAATTGCTTGTGATACTTTCATTTTTCATTTCTGCAATATGATTTTCAATTCTACCAATTCATTATTCACTTCTGAGAACTTGACTTGGAAAAGGTATAGTTATACCTCAAGAACTATGGTTTTCTATGATTGAAACAAAGAAAATACTTCATAACTGAGGTGCATTTCATAACTCAGGTCCTTCATTACTCGGGTGCTTCATAAAAAAAACTTCATAACTCAGGAGTTTTACTGTAATAAAAAAAATAAAGATTTTAATTCATTATTCCTATTTAATATGTAATTTTCCTGATATGTTCGTAAAGCTGGAACGATCCGATAACTCGTAATATACCCTAAAATTAAATTAAAATTCTTTGATAGTAGTTTTAATCTGTGAAACGTTATTCGTTTCTATGAATGTTTCAAAGAGCGTTTCAACTCAGTCACTCCTCTAATAGTTTGGTATCGTTTTCTTTGAGTGAAAGTTTTCTTTCAAAATATTGGGACAGACTCATCTAAATTAGATTTACTTGCTTCAGTGTTACTGATTGAAACGTACGATATTACACAATTTGTTTTCACTGACTTTAATTTGCTTAATATAAATAAATATATTATTGTCACATTCATAATTTGGAAATTAAAAAAATCATTAGACATTAATTTGAAATTCATCTCGATTATAAACATTTACATATGAACGAACTCTGACATTTAATACTCCGACATTGAATATTAACTAAGGTCATGCATAGTATGGCATCTATAAAGGTTAGATTGATTAAGGACATTAAGGATAACTTCTCTAGTACTGTGAGTATCCAAGTACTTTTAAGTCCCTATATTAGTAGGTTTATATAATTTTATTATCTAAAGCATCATTACAAATAACTAGAAATATTTTGGTTCATTTTAAAAGTAAATGAAATATTAGAAGTAATCACCGTAGATTATATCCATTAACTTGCTTGTGAACAAATAATCGGAGTTAATAGTAGCTATAGGGTAAATCATGAATTATCAGTCGGTTCCACATCTTCGGTCATATAAGAAAAAACAATATAATAATTATTATTCAATTTATATTTTATCGGTATCCATGTTACCTGCAGCTATCATGGATACCAATTATAATTTGTAACCAGGCAAAGAGAGAATGTTTTTAAC
Source organism: Caprella mutica (assembly GCA_947561585.1). Classification (NCBI taxonomy): domain Eukaryota; kingdom Metazoa; phylum Arthropoda; class Malacostraca; order Amphipoda; family Caprellidae; genus Caprella; species Caprella mutica. Next base: position 65,682 of record CANNZV010002505.1, read on the forward strand.
GATATTCCAATTGAGGAAGAATTATGTTGTACTTTCATGAGAAGTACATTAACCTCCTGATAGTTTTAATCCCCAGTCGTCTTTATTTTTTGTATCTCTATTTTTGAATTCTAAGGATATTGTATCGAAAATCATTATTCTTTCGATAGAATATTTCAGTCTACGCTCCTATTTACATTGCCTCAATTTTCTATGATTCTCCTCAAATATTTTCTTTGGGTCTAACTTATCAAAAAAATGTGAAATATTTACTAACAAAGATTTAAATATCAATTTATAAATAGTAATATTATCTTTCAATGATTATTAGGAGTCTGTATATAAAATTAGTTTCATTTAAAACATTATTAGGGAAATTTGTATACATAACTTATAAAAAAAATGTTTTAGTGACTTAATTTTAGCTAATTGAATAGATCTAGTGGCTAAAAATAAAGAAAAAAATACACAAATTTTATAATGAATGATGTTTATGCGTATAAAGCAATTTTAAATAATTAATGAGTATTAAATACAAGAAAATGATTCTATTTATTTATACGTTGTTCGAATTGTCAGTTTTAACTTCTCGATATTAATTGTTACTCACGGTGTGTCTCAAAACAATGTACTAGTGGTAGGAGCCACTTTCCTTTCTGACTGCTTCTTTGAGTCTCCTGTATTTATTTTCCTTTATATGGCCCTTGGTTCCGAAGAAGACGCAGCTATTCAGTAGTTATTAGAACTTAATATTAGTTAATCAGAACTTGAATTCATTGAATTGAAGATAATTAATTAATTACGATACATATCGTTAATGCAATAAATTCAAATGTATCCGATTATCTGAAAACAACAATCTTCAAACAACAACAGTCTTCAAACAGCAACAATCTTCAAACAACAACAGTCTTCAAACAGCAACAATCTTCAAACAACAACAGTCTTCAAACAGCAACAATCTTCAAACAACAACAGTCTTCAAACAGCAACAATCTTCGAACGACAACAATGAAAATAACAATCTTCGAGCAGCAACAATGAAAACAACAATCTTCGAACGACAACAATGAAAAACAGCAATCTTCAAACAACAACAATGAAAACAACAATCTTCAAACAACAATCCCATTTCTGAAAACAAGAACAATCTTCAATCCTTCTCTATGTTATGAAGTTACACTTCGTTATTGACACTTGCAATTCTAAAAAGTAGACTGATTGTGAATAGATTAACATTAATATTGAACAAATAGGTTATCTTACAACTTCTTATAGACCTTATGTCAATCTTCAAAATAATATCAACCTATGTGGAAAAATTCCTATTACCTTCGCAGAAAGTGGAAGGTATTATTTTAAACGGCATTTGTTTATTATATTGTTATTCGCACAATTCAATTTTTTTTTAGCTGAATCGCCTAAAATTTGGTATGACGATTATTCAATATCCAGGAACCATCGGGTAAAATATTGGGAGCAATCCGGTCAAAGGTCAAGGTCATTTATATCTCAAAGAGTACTCAACCCTATTGCATGAAACTTCATGGAACGATTGGTCACTATCTTAGAACAATTTGGTTGAATTTCAATCGGAGGTCAAAGATCAAGGTCAAGGCCATTTATAACTTAATAACTGGAAAGTATTCAACATAATTGCCTGAAATTTTATCAAGCTATTGGTCAATGTTCAGGAACCATCTGGTAGAATTTTGGGAGCGATCCGGTCAAAGGTCTAGGCTATTTATAACTCAAAAACTCAAAAGTATTCAATCAAATTGCATGAAACTTGGTATGACAATTGGTCATTATCCAGTTTCTCAGATTTTGGAAGCAAACGGGTCAAAGGTTGAGGTCAAGGTCATTCATAACTCAAGTATTATTTGATGGTCAAGGTCTTTTATAAGTTATAAGCAGCGGCGAAGATATGCACTCTACCGAGTGCATGTAATCTAGTTCCATAAGTATTTGTTGATGAAAGTTTGGAACAGTAACTACTGCATTGTGACATACACTCACAAATCACTAGAACTTTAAAAAGAGCTATGTGATAGTATAATATATGACTATATTTAATCATTATTATATGATGCAATTGAAACGATAGATGTTACGATGTTAAATTCTGAGTTATCGTATGGTTCTACGCTTCCGATCATATATCATAAGTTAATAAATAATTATTGCATATTGTTTCTCAGGTGATTGGAAATCAAACAAACTTCCTAACGTAAATCTTGTATGGATTTTTTTTTTTGGTCATGACAGGTATTTAATTTTTTTTTAGTTTTCCTTTCAATTTGAGATACATTCTAGAAAAGTAGCTTCAATAGTTTTTATTCTCTTTTTTTTTGTTAATTGTATATTAGGAAAATGTCATTTGTTTTAAAGTATGAAATTTTAATGAACAAGCACTATTACATTTCTGAAAAAGTAATTATGTTTAATTTACAATATTATGAATTATCAATACTGCGTCCCAAAATGGGTAAAATTGAGTAGAATTTCTGGTAAATTCCTAGTTCACGTCCTTATTTCATTTAAGGACGTGAACTAGGAACCAACCCAAATTATAAATTAGTTTTTCTTGAATTAAATTACCTTTCATTTTATAAAAACTAGTACAGGTACCTGTTATTGAATCTAAATTATATTCGAATGCAAGTGTGTATTATGGATACACATATTCTGATTAAACAAAAAAAACTCTCTAAAGCCAATATATAAATTAATTTTTTTTCAATAATTAGTGTCAATATTATTGTTGCCCGTAGTCATGATACTGCAGCAAATTATTAGTTTTTCTTTTCAATTAGTGTTTCTTTGATTTTCCTTTATTTACACCAACTTTTGACCCGCTTGACACTTGCGTTAGAAAAATAGCCGCAATTTTTGTAACGCAAGTGTGAAGGGGGCCTTATGAAGCGCTGTTGATAGAATGACTGTTTAACACATTTTGTGACACACGGACAGACTTACGGACGCGGCTCTTATGTATAGTATAGATAGATCAAGTGGTGAGTCAGTGGCCAAAATAATATCGCATCTTGCGGGACGCTAAAATCCTTATTTTTGGGTCACGTGATTGGCAATCTAGCGTCAGTTTAATGGAGAAATGATATAACTGAAACAAAATTTAATGGAGAAATGATATAACTGAAACAAAATAAGGTTTTACACCGTCTTCCTTAGCGTCCTGCAATCGCTGCAACATTTCCTCTCTCTAGAGTAGTTTATCATAACTCTATGAGATAGATGTATAGCACTGAAAAACCTTAATTGACATAAAATCTAGTATCTTGACTACAAATACAAATAATACCAAAACGGAATAATTTAAATTAAATTCATTAATTCAAATCAGGAAATTTATACAGATTATATTATTTGTTAATATATAAATCAAATGAAAAATATCATTATTAAAGTATGACGTATACACCCTTCCTAGTTCACGTCCTTAATTCAATTAGAGACGTGAACTAGGAAGGGGGTATTTGGATCGGTTCCTAGTTCACGTCCCTAAGTAACTAGGAATTTACCGAATTTAGCAATTTTACTTCGGCCGATATTGGGACAACATATTGAGACATCATTGGCAATATTGTGACAACATTTGCAACATTGAAACAACATTTGCCCAAGAATCATTGCTACCTGGGTACGTTCTCAAAGATATAAGAAAACAAATAATAATAGATGAATATTCATTTTAATTGCTATCCTTAAACCAGCAGAAATCATTGATAACAATCAATTTAAAGTTAAACAATGAATATTATTTATTCATATATGATCAAAAATGTGGAACCATTCAATAACTCAAAAGTTACCCTAACAAACACTACTTTCTGTGATTCAGTTTCAAGTAATTCGAAATTAAATCCATTGATCCAAATGATTCATAAAACTTTCAATTCTCTCCTTTTTCTAATAAAGATTTTAATTATATCTCTTCTTCAAAGCATTGGACTATCATTTAGGAATTTCTTATTCTCATCCTTTAAATAATATTTATACTACGGCACATAATTGATAAAAATTATCTAACCATGTTCTGGTTCAACATTTTTATTAGGATTTATTCATAAAATATTAAACTGTACACCATATATTAAGCGTATTGTATTAATTATTTAATACTATTATAAAATGTCTTAGATAAGTTGAATACTTTATTTAATTCATATCGACTTAGGTACCTATTATTATTTTATAAAAATCCACATTGAATGATTTAGAATGAAATTGCATACCATTATTTAAATATCTGCATAAATGATTTTGTATTAATTTGCATAGCTTCAAGCTAATTACAACGCTTCCTTTTCATTGATATTATACTTCATGTTGATTTAATTATTAATCAGTGAGCTGTGTTTTATTTACGACCACATTAAATGAACTCAAATATATCTTATTGATATGAAATTATTCATAATGTTTCTGCATCAGTATTGGAAGTTAAACATGATTGATTGCATCAATAGAACGGATTTATGTTCTCTACTATATCCAATTATATATATTTATCAATGATATATAAATTGATTTAATTTTTCATTCATTAAAATGTGTTTTTTTTACTGTTAAACAATATTATTTATATTTTATTTCTAAACTATATTTTAATATTAATTCTTATTCTAGTCCTCACATCATTTTTGTCAACTTCTAAATGACATCATTTTTATTAACTTCCAAACGATATCATTTTTATTAACTTCTAAATTCTAAACGATATCATTTTTATTAACTTCTAAACTATATAATTTTTATTAACTTCCAAACGATATAATTTTTATTACCTTCTAAACGATATAATTTTTATTAACTTCTAAACGATATAATTTTTATTACCTTCTAAACGATGTAATTTTTATTACCTTCTAAACGATATCATTTTTATTAACTTCTAAATTCTAAACGATATCATTTTTATTAACTTCTAAATTCTAAACGATATCATTTTTATTAACTTCTAAACTATATAATTTTTATTAACTTCTAAACGATATAATTTTTATTACCTTCTAAACGATATCATTTTTATTAACTTCCAAACGATATCATTTTTATTAACTTCTAAATTCTAAACGATATCATTTTTATTAACTTCTAAACTATATAATTTTTATTAACTTCCAAACGATATCATTTTTATTACCTGCTAAACGATATAATTTTTATTAACTTCCAAACAATATCATTTTTATCAACTTCTAAACGATATCATTTTTATTACCTTCTAAACGATATCATTTTTATTAACTTCCAAACAATATCATTTTTATTAACTTCCAAACGATATCATTTTTATTACCTTCTAAACGATATCATTTTTATTAACTTCCAAACGATATCATTTTTATTAACTTCCAAACGATATCATTTTTATTACCTTCTAAACGATATCATTTTTATTAACTTCCAAACGATATCATTTTTATTAACTTCCAAACGATATCATTTTCATTAACTTCTAAACGATATCATTTTTATCAAGTTCCAAACGATATCATTTTCATTAACTTCTAAACGATATCATTTTTATTAACTTCTAAACGATATCATTTTCATTAACTTCTAAACGATATCATTTTTATTAACTTCTAAACGATATCATTTTTATTCATTTATATTCAATACGATATTTTTCCTGTTACTAAATTGTCAACATATGATTTTCTCTCAAAATCTATTAGAGGCTTTATTCCCTTATGTACTCACAAAGTGCTTTCTATTTTAACATTGAAATTTATTATGCGAAAAGGAAATCAAAGTATGTCAGTTACTTTTTTTGAGTAAGTGAGTTATATTTTTGTGCTTTTTAAGGGGTATGAAATTCTTTTTTACAACTTAGTTTAATTTATTTCTATTATTTTTTTGTAATTAAAAACTATCATAGGAGATATTATATAATAAGCAAAAAAATTAAACTAGTAGATAATTACGTACCTATAACTAATTAACTTTGATAAATGAGTGTTTAAAGAACGTTAATTTAATTTGAATGTTTAATTTATATTTTCATTCAATATGGAAATAATATGTTTTTCAATGGAGCCACTTACCTTTCTGACTTCTTCTTCTAGTCCCTTGTATTTTATTTCCTTTTGACGTTAGTGACATAGTCAACGATTTGGCCGAAGACAAGCGTTAAACCCTTAGTAAAATTATTATATAGTAGATATTTATATTTGAAATATTTCTATTTACTATATGTGTAGCAGCAGGTATTAATTATTAGCTTTGTATTTACATTGACAATTAATATTCTAGTTTTAATTTCTTGTGCAATGATAATAATTGTGTTGTTTCTCTTCATTGCAGGTATGTTATTCACTTCATTTGTTATGGAAGGCTACTTTGAGTGAGTATTTAAAGACTTAAATGGAGGGAAGAACATTTTTCATATAAACGTATTTTTTACTGAAAATATTTTACTCTCTGAACAGTATTATGTAATATGTTTGCGTATTCTGTAAGCTGTTATGCTCTTACAATCTTACTTAATATTTATTATATAAGAAAGTGGATACTTTTATATTTGGAGGACACACTGTATATGAGCATTCAAATGTACTAGAAAAAAAACACATCTGTAATGTATTTTCAGATTTAAAGAAATGAATTTTTTAATAATTTTATGCTTGAATATTCAAAGTGAATAATTTGTTTAAGGAATAATTTTTCTAGGCATATTCACCAAAATACATCGATATATCGAAATAATATTAAAGACTGATAATAATCTAGTTTGATTAATGATTATCTTTATTTGAAGTTTTACAATATTTACATTTCCTATAATATTTTTGAAAAAGTCTATGGAAATTACTTCGAACATTTTATTTACTTTCCTTTTCAATCAGCTAATATTTATTTTATAAATAATTCTTACGCAGTAGATCTGCGTATTAATTATTAATATTCATTGATAATGATGATTCGAATGAAAAGTTATTTTATACAATAATGATAATATTTATCTCACCACTTAGAATTAAAAATTATATTAAAACTGTACACAATATGATGACGAATTGAATGAAACTCCCACTAAAATATTCCCAATGAACTCTCCCATATGATCACTTGGGGTAAGTTACGAATTATCGGTCAGTACTACATCTTCGGTCATATAAGAGAAAAAAATATATAAATTATTAGTATTAGATAGCACTGTGTAATAATAATAATATTTCTATATTGTTTTTGAAGTACTGACCGATAATTCGTAACTCACCCTAACCCTCAGTTTAATCATTTTAATCCACTACATTCTTTTTCGTATCATCCGTTGAGTAATCAGTTGACGGAGTGAGAATATCGCACCCAAATCAGTTGCGACTCCACCCTCCACTCAACTCTCAGTGGCCCTCTGCTCTGTGTCGAGAGAGGTGTGCGCATGCAGCTCCTCTGTCTTTTTTAGACATGGAGACTTAACTCCTCTTATTAAGTGCTTCACAAGGACTCTGATTGTGTGGTATCAAAGTCCGAAGACTTTTTCTCTCACAGTGGTGACTAGTTTTGACTGGGGATGTGTGTGTCCTTTGCCTGGTGCTTATAGGTCAATGTTAGTCGGTCAATGTGCGTACAGGTGAAACTGTTACAACCTTTTACCTATTCAGGTCGATGGTAACTCTTCTAAGGACTACGAGATGAGGGGGTCATAAATAATTAATGTATTATTCGTATGTTTAACCAGATATGGTACCTATTTTGAACTATTAATGATTATATTCTTTTTATTGGTACTATGAAACGTTTTCTAAAAAAATATGCATTAATATACGGAGAATATAATCTAAATACGGAAATATTAATTTAATAGATACATAACACAATTATTTTTATTTATAAAATCTTTACCATGCAATATTTTTCAAAAAAATAAAAGGCCTTCATTATACCACCACTCATTCAATGAAAGTTAATTGTAATTATATTAAATTAATTAGGGTAAAGTCTCAGTTACCAGATGTGATTTAACTACTGAGACAAGATATCAGTAATTTTTTAATAGAAATTCGCTTCAAAATATGAATATTGAAATACAGTCATTATGGAGAAAAAAATCTATCTAGTTATTTTATTTTGGTTTCCATGATACCTTTTCATATTTTGATCCGCTTTCTTTTTGTACAAGAGTAAGTTCTTAATTATCGGTCAGTTCCACATCTTCGGTCATATAAGAAAAAACGATATAATAATAATTAGTTTACCCAACCAACCCCACTGAAATAATTTTTATTATATCGCTCTTTCTTATATGACCGAAAATGTGGAACTGACCGCTAATTAAGAACTTACCCTACTAACCAATTGAAATTTGCATTCGTTAATTGTCTTTTAGTTGATAGAGAGTCACTGTTAGAATATCTGTTAATATCACCAGTCTCCTGTTTGTTTATCCTGCAGTGTAGTGATAAAGTGATACATGGGCTAGTAGCCCCCAGGGGCTCTATCCTGAAGCTGTTTGTGGTGAATGGAAGAGAAGGCGGGTGGCGTCAATTGAGCTCTGAACTGTTGTAATTTGGATTGTCTTTTTAGATATGCTTATCATTTTTAACGCAGCTTGCAGTTTTAGAGGATAGCGCTAGGGTTATGCTCTTCAACTACGAGGTTTTAGACTTTGCGTTAGGTAGGCTCGTATACTTCATTTACTATCACCTCTTCATTTTCCTCTTGCATTCGTGAGTGCAGCCACCGGTGCTTGTGTCCCTTTTCGCCACATTCCGTGGTAAGTGACTTCATTCACAGAGTAGCTTTTCTGCATCCATGAGCATTGTCACCGACGGTGGTAAGTGACTTTGTTTATGGAGCCACTTTCCTTAGGGACTGCTTCTTACAGTCTCTTGTATTCTTTTTACTTCAGCAATAATGCCTTTGATGATAATAATATTTATTATCTGACACATTTCGATACTGAATATATTGAAAACTATTGTGGATAAGAATAATAATTAGTGTTCCTAAAAACTTTTAAAATTTATTCTTTTGTGTATAACTCTGCCGGCCTCTGAATTTTAAGATATCATAATATTTCGATCACCTTTTTTTGTTCATTTTCAAGTAAAAAGAAATTGCATAAATCTAACTGACTGTGTTTTTTTATGTTCCTAACAGGTAGCCTGTCTGACTACCTTATTGTGAATCTTAAACTTAAATTATATATAAATCAATAGCAAAAAAGTTTATACTATGATAATACTATACTACTATACAGTATACTGTTTATACTGATGATACTATCTAAACCGAAGTTATCTTCCTTTATAAATATATATTTTTTTGTATATTTCTTATTCTATTTGCTAAACCTATATTTATTGCATAAATTAGAGTATTGCTGTACATTATTATTAAAAAGATATTAATCACTGAAATCATGTATAAATTTATAACACAAAATCTACCCATCTGTTATACGAAAACTGAATATTAATAAAGCCTTTATCTTAAATCAATGTAAAAAAATTCCAAATCACACTTTTGTAATAGTCTGGCGACTCAAAACTCCCATAAACATTGTTCCCATCAATTAAAGTATAACTAACTTCTACAAATAAACGAGTGTGAGTTTCCATTGTCATCCATACAATTTTGACGTCTTCCAAATTCATATCTCTTTTAAGGCTGCTTCACACATGTCAGAGATCCGTCCGGTCCGTCTCCTCTCAGTGATTCAGTGTCCATGAAAAAATATATCGATACTTTAATTTCAACGGACATATTCACACAGTACCGGCTCTTCGCAGTGATAAAAAATATCTGACCGGTGACGTTCAGGATTGATCCCTGTTATGTGTGAGGAAGCCATTAATGTCTAAAAATCCTAGAATTTTGATCCATTCCTAATTTTCCTTTGGTGTTTCTTAAGACTTATCTCTAATTCCCTTCCTGTCTATCCAGTGTATTTGGTGTTCCAGTCAGTGCAATCTAATTGATAAACTAGTCTTCGGTTTTTCCGTTCAGTCATTTACTGTACATAGTTGTCTCCTTAATGTATTCGATGACATGTTTACCTTGTAATAAAGATTTGCCTTGTAATCTCCTGGTAAAGTAGCTACTTTTTCTTATATTTCCTTAATAAAGGTATTTTAAATTATCTTATTAAATTAAACAATTACACGTGACTAAGATAATTAGCAATAAATGTGTACAATTGAAAGTGTTTTTTTTTTTGTTGATTTAACTTCTACTTGAATAAAATCATAATGAAAATTAAAATCAGAGCGATGGTTTTATAAAAATAGCAACCAAGTATAAGGAACCATTTGAAATTATATTTGATCGAAAAGAGTATTTAATGAATGATAATTGAGGTTAAATCATTCAACAGACATTCATTTTTCTGTGTCTTCATATCTCCAAAAGAAAGGCTAGACAACCACAGCAAAAGGAAAGCATTTCACTTTACTCTCTTCTTACTCCTTCAACTACGGGTTGATTTGCAAAATTGAGTAGCATTAGGTCCAATTATTCCCAGTACTGCTGATAGTACGCTAAGATGCACCTGCATCATCCAAGACATTGAATGTCCCATTTCCTAGATCAGGTTGTTCATCACCTAATGATTTCATGGGATTGGCAGTGAAAATGTACCCTGCCTTTTCCAGCACCATGAAACCAGGACCAGTTCTACAGGCTGTGCAAATACTGTCCCCCAAACCTACCTTCATCCACGGTATGCCATAGGGTCACTAGCAGTATCACAACCACTAGGGTTGAGTACAGCAACCCTACAGGTAGCAATGACGTGCTGATTGACTCCGCTTGTTCACCGAACATATCCCAAAAATGCGGAAGTGGCGGACAGTTTGAAATGTTCTGAAAACTAACAAAGCACCGCAAAGATTCGTTAGTGTTTACTTTCACTGGGCAGTTTTTGGTCGAAATGGAAGTTGAAATCCATCCGGGTTTTGAATTTGAGTGGCATTCTATCATTTGATTGCCATTTTATTCAGTGCAGTTATTTTTAGTTAGATTGAAATAGTCATATTGTTAAACGGACTTCATACATTACACGTTGTAATCTTTTCGAATTGGGGATTAACAGTATTTCTAAATCTGAAATATGTTCGAACTCCACTTGAGTGTAGGTAATCTGGTTTAGTTGTATCCGATCCATTCAGTATTTCATTTTCCTAGTAAATTGCTTAGTTGTTGTATTTTGCTTCTATAAGACAATACACAGGACCTAGTTGTACATCCGTTCAATTTTTGATGATCATAGAAAAGGTCTCCCATTTTGAAATCGAAAGTCTACACTCCAACTGTTCTTTTCTTGAAGCTAAATTACCACCAGTGCAGATTTTTTGAAACACAATATGCTGTAATTACTTTTACATAAGAATATTGATCTATCTTTTCTCCTCTTTTGAAGTAAAATATCTCTTTTTATCACAAGACAAATAGTTATTCTGATTGCTTAATAATCTGCTGAATAGAATGTAATTCTCATAAAATAATTTCATTTGATCGCAAAATATTCTAAAAAATATTTACATGGTTGAATATTTATTGTAGATGTATAAATGTCCACTAAATCTAGTTGCTCGATCTTACATTTGATATGTAGAAGCAAATTCTGCATTGCAGAATCGGGAATTTACTTTTAGCATAACTGTTCTTCACTTTACATTTACTTTTAGTTCTGGTGTACAATTTCATTCTCTCTCTTGCTGAGCATTATAACAAGATTCGCCTTGCGAGTTCACCATATTTCCATAATTGAATCTGTACTCTCATGCACGTATGATTTTTATGCACTAAACTTATTTGCATTTGTTATTGTCTCCATTTCCTGTATTTTGATAGCGTTTCTTACTGTAGCGATGAAGAAACTTCAGAGTAATAGATTAAGAAACTTTAGCTCTTCTGGAGGTACTAACGTCTCTAATAGTGTAACTCTAATCTAAAGGCTATGTCCACTTACCTGTACTATACTAATAGTACTCTATCCAGTATCATTCTTTCTATTATTATTAATACTAGTACAGGACCTGTTGTTCAATCAGAGAGAGTTCAATTAATATAGCTAATAGGATTAATATTACATTCAAATACATACATATATATAATTTAGCAACAATTATATTTTTTTTACTCTAATATATGGACAAAGCTGTTTTATTTCCAATTAATAATTTTCATGTGACCCCCTTAGTGATGATACTGCAGCAAATTATTAGTTTTCCCTTTGTATTGCTATTTCTTTGATTTTCTCTTATTTACACCAACTTTATGAAGCGCTGTTGATAGAATGACTGTTTAACGCATTTTGTGACACACGGACGGACTGATGGACGCGGCTCTTATTATACAGTATAGATATATAGAAGATTTCTTCTTACTATCAACTCTTATACCCCATAGCTAGTGTGTCAGTTCCCATAGCTAGTGTGTCAGTTCCCATAGCTAGTGTGTCAGTTCCCATAGCTAGTGTGTCAGTTCCCATAGCTAGTGTGTCAGTTCCCATAGCTAGTGTGTCAGTTCCCATAGCTAGTGTGTCAGTTCCCATAGCTAGTGTGTCAGTTCCCATAGCTAGTGTGTCAGTTCCCATAGCTAGTGTGTCAGTTCCCATAGCTAGTGTGTCAGTTCCCATAGCTAGTGTGTCAGTTCCCATAGCTAGTGTGTCAGTTCCCATAGCTAGTGTGTCAGTTCCCATAGCTAGTGTGTCAGTTCCCATAGCTTGGTGTCAGTTTATCGATAGCCCTGACGTGTTTAGAGTGTCAGATGGATGTGCTTTGGCAACCTCCATATCTCCTCTGGAGCTCTCATCAATCATTGCAACTAAAACTGAAGATACAAAACAATCTCCTAAAATAGCACTAATGCCACTACTGTTGGTATTTAAGACAATTTTAGCATTGATGCAAATGGTAAGTAACTGAGATATTATTATTAGACCAACGATCTATAGTTCTAACGAAATTAGTCGAAATAGCTGTAAAAAGTACTCGTATAGTCTTATAAAATAGTCGTTTTTATATCAGAGTAAAGCAGTAGACAGTCTTCTCACCAGTGCAGTCTTCTCACCAGTGCAGTCTTCTCAGTAATAAAGTCTTTTCTTCAGTGCAGTCTTCTTTCCAGTGCAGTCTTCTCTCCAGTGTAGTCTTTTCACTAGTGCAGTCTTTTCACCAGTGCAGTCTTCTCAGTAGTACAGTCTTCTCTCCAGTGCAGTCTTTTCACCAGTGCAGTCTTCTCTCCAGTCTTCTCTTCATCACTTAGTGTGTAGATTCTGTTAATGAAGTGTTGTCACTATACTTCATTCATCAATTCGCTGATTAATGAAGTCCGGGGGGAAGATATCTGTGTGTGCGAGTGTATGTGTGTGTTGTGTTACGATGGTAATCGCCTGACTAAAAATTATAGAAAGTTATTATATTTTTACGTATGTTACTGTTAATTAAAAGAATATCAAACTTTACAGTTATAATTCTCATAAAAAAGTATGTAACTGTTAATTATATTGGTATAACAGTAATATTTACCCATTAGTATTCCACTAGGCACTAGTCCATGCTATCTTACTTACACAATTATGAAAATATCTCTCACATATCTACCAAGCTGCCTGCCTATTTCACATGAAATATAATATATCTATCATATCTACTTAGGTGCCTACTATCTATTTCACATGAACTATAAGATATATCTCGTATCTACCAAGGTGCCCGCCTATTTCACCTAAGATATAACATATCTCTCTTTCATATGAAATACAGGATATCTATTTCACATAAGATATAAGATATCTCGCACTGCAATAACCACAAGCCATTAAGTTTAATGCATCTCACTGTGTGTGCTCTAAGTGACAAGCATTTCACTGCAGTTACTCGGTATCTATTGCTGCGCTAATGTAACTCAGGGCAGAACATAACTGCCTTGAGTGCAACGTGAAACTTAGTAGCTAGGAGTGAAACGGAGTAGCTATTGGTAATAGGTAGGAGTGAAACGGAGTAGCTATTGGTAATAGGTAGGAGTGAAACGGAGTAGCTATTGGTAATAGGTAGGAGTGAAACGGAGTAGCTATTGGTAATAGGTAGGAGTGAAACGGAGTAGCTATTGGTAATAGGTAGGAGTGGAACGGAGTAGCTATTGGTAATAGGTAGGAGTGAAACGGAGTAGCTATTGGTAATAGGTAGGAGTGAAACGGAGTAGCTATTGGTAATAGGTAGGAGGGAAACGGAGTAACTATTGGTAATAGATAAGAGTGAAACGGAGTAACTATTGGTAATAGATAAGAGTGAAACGGAGTAACGATTGGTAATGGGTAGGAGTGAAACGGAGTAACGATTGGTAATGGGTAGGAGTGAAACAGAGTAACTATTGGTAATAGCTAGGTGTGAAGCGGAGTAACTATTTGTAATAGATAAGAGTGAAACAGAGTAACTATTGGTAATAGATAAGAGTGAAACGGAGTAACTATTGGTAATAGCTTTGACTAACAGACTGTATCTTTTTGTTATTAATTTTCACTATCACCGATATGTTCATTTTAGCTCGTTTTCCAATCTCTCTTGCCTGTCGCTTGATATGTTATCACTATATATTTGTATAATTTAATATTATTTGATATCATTCTTATTTCGTAATTTAGTGAAATTATTTTATTGGAAATTATTATCATGTTTTGTTCGCAAAAATGCAGAATTTTATGTTTTTGATAGGCAATATTAATTTGTAATCTTGTTATCATAAACTGATGGTTATATTGTCAAAAATTAATCAATCAAATTGTCTGAAGATTAGTGGAACGATTGATTATTGTCCATGAACTATTTTATTAAATGAAATAACAAAAAATAAGGCGGCGGTGAAGGTATGTGCTATAGGAGTACCCGTTCCAATTGATAAAAATATATTTAATTATTATTGTGATTGTAGTACATAATATAAATTATATCGTTAGCATAGAATCCCCACTTTCCGAAGACGGAATACTATTCTTGTGTTCTTCAATCAAGTATCGATATGTGGTGACGGTTTTGATTCTAGGCTACTAGAGGGAAATAAAACAAGCAGAACTCCTTCACCACATTATCTATTGAAGATAAGATACGTTACAGGGTTGAAGTCTTTGCTCAGATACACAATTGAGTTTACTGTAAAGCTGAAAAACTACTACACAAGGAAGTCTGATGCTAACGCCAGGTAACACCATCGTAGTGTGGATCGCCCCATTGAAGACTGAACATAGATTAACCAGAGACTACAGTATTAATAGAATAGATTAAGTAAAGGGAATCCAATTAGTTGAAGGTTTGCATCTTAAAAAGGTATTTAGGTAGATAGCCACGCATCAAAAGGTTATTTTCTATGACAAAGTAATTATAAAATTTACTAGACAGTTTTATTATAAAATGGCATTGTTAATTTGTTAGTGTAGTCAAATCAGCTAACCAGGCGTATTACTTGCTATTCATATAAGGCGTTTTATTGCGTATTCCTAATCCTGAACTGTCATGCAATGCATGTTTTTCAAAGAGTTACAAGCTTCTAAAGATTAACAACAAGATTTCATTGCAGATGTTACAATACCAGTCTTATATAGATTGGTATTGTAAGAGCTGTGATATTCTCTCACTCTCTCCTCATCTTCTCATTTCCCTTCACTCTCCTCTCATCTCCACATCTCACTCTCTCCTCATATCACTCTCTCCTCATCTCACTCTCTCCTCATCTCTTCTTATCTCTCATATCCTCACATCTCATCTCCTCTCATCTCCTCTCATCTCATCTCCTCTCATCTCCTCTCATCTCCTCTCATTTCCTTTTCATATTTTCCACTCAAACTCTTTTTCCCGAATCATTTTCTTAGTTTCCGAATCAGTTTGAAGTTTGTTTTAGAAATCTCTGGCTTCATCTCCTGACTTATTTCTGGTGTAGAACATTCGGATGTCTGAGACTAATTTTTACCCAGTGACTGATATCTTTACATTATCTAACAGACGTTAATTCACTTCATTGCTGATGTCTTTACATTATCTAACAGACGTTAATTCACTCCATTGCTGATATCTTTACATTATCTAACAGACGTTAATTCACTTCATTGCTGATGTCTTTGCTTTATCTAACAGACGTTAATTCACTCCATTGCTGATATCTTTGCATTATCTAACAGACGTTAATTCACTACATTACTGATATTTTTGTTAATTCACTTCTCATTTCTGTTCTTTATGATATTTCACAATCCGTATATTTTCTTTCCTGTAATCAGGTGTTCAAATGTTTGTCATTCAAGTAACCGCGAATGGAAATTTTATATGATATACAGTATTTCTTTCTCATATGAACGAAAATGTGGAGCTGCTCGGTAACTTGGAGCTATACCCTATCCAATATACAATAGATTAAAATTGTAAAAGTAATTATAATAACATTTCACTATTACACCAACACTGAGTACATCCTCATCCCACCGTATAAGTCTTATTGCTATCGAAAGCTAAGGTTTCCAATTTTGCAAGTGATCCACAGTGACTCTCCTCTGCAACATCACCAAAGACTTTATTTCTCATTCCGGTCAGTGCGTCGCAATCGTCTGACTCAGTCACTGACTCATCAGTCTAATGACCAACAGACTTACTGACTGTCTAAGTAGTCACTTTTCAAATACGTGATAACTATTAATTATTTGAGAAAAATATTGAGAAAAATGCATTTTGATTTTGCGTTAAGAACTTTTTTTAATTCCACATAAATTTATTTGAGAAAAAAATACGACATATGTGTTTTTATTTTAATTCACTTTTTTTAAAGAAATAGTGTACTTTGAAGGCGATTCAAAACACCTATCCATAAGACATATAACATATAAATTTTCCTCAGTCACTACAAGATAGAAATGCATATGCAATTTATCCTTGTAAGAAGGAATTATTCCAGCTTCGCGCCTTTGTTTTTATTTCTTTGCCTCTTATTTTAATACTTTTACAGCTTCTTTTGATGTACTTTGATGCTGTTTTTATTCATTCAAGAATGGTTGGCACATTTGCAATAAAAATAAAAAATGTTTGTAGTTCAGCGTAGCTTGTTATTGCCATAGTTTTGTTTTGTTCTGTATTTATATTAATTTTTAGTAAAAGTATTTTCGAATATCATTTATATTTGTTACATTTCCTTATGTTTATTTGTATTACCAATTAAAATAACTTGAAGATATCTGCATGCATTATGCATACCAATTAAAATATAAATAACAAGCTAAAAAAATTCTTTCCACAATATATGCATTTGAATCGTCATATTTTGATCCGTTCATATTTTTTTAATGACGTATTGAAATTTAGTAACCTATTTAATCCGTCTTCGGAAATTGAAACTATCTGCTTATTCACACAAGATCCTAATGCTATAAAGCACTTCTATCCATCATATATCCTTTTGTTTAATAACACCAGGAGAAAATAGTTGCAACTTCACAGTTATTTTGGCCTCATCGACAGCCGAACTTATTTTTGTTTCTCTCGAAAATAGCGACTCTGGAAATAAGAGTTTTTGCACTTAGGAACTCCATTTAGTGGACTGAGTTTGGGTGCTTCTTATTGCCACTTGGAGTGAGTGGAGCTCACTAGCACTTGCCAACTTATACAAGTGCTTATGACACTTGCCAACTTATACAAAAACACTTACTAACTTATCTAAGTGCTTCATACACTTGATAACTTATACTTTTGCTTCCGACACTTGTTAACTTATCCAAGTACTTTATGCTACTTGCCAACTTATCCAAGTGCTTATGACACTTGCTAACTTATACAAAAACATTTACTAACTTATCCAAGTGCTTCATACACTTGATAACTTATACTTGTGCTTCTGACACTTGTTCATTTTACAAGTGCTTATAACTCTTAATCACTTATCCAAGTGATTATAACACTTGCTCACTCTATATTCAAGTGCTATCGAATGAAATGTTTGTTTCATCTTAAGGGAATTGTAACTAAAAAGAATTGATTTAATTGGATTTACATTCTACGTCATTGATTCTATTTATTCGTACATTGGATTTTAATATATTAAATAAATCTTCTTTTGTTTTTAACCACTTACACGCAAAAAATTAGTTCTCTGATTTATACCTCGACTTTAGTTATTAAAGTAAAAAATATTTTTTATTTTCATGCCGAGAATAATATTCAAAAAAATGCTAATTATTAGTTTCAATTATTGGTTTCATCAGAATTTGATTCCTTCTTTATTTTGATAAGCACGCCAATCTTCTTATTCGTCCTACCAGCTTTTATTTTCGTCCAATCTGTCCCCTTCTTCGTTCTTTCTATCTCAATCTTCGTTCTATCAGTGCTCATCAATAATAATATTGTGTTCTATCAACAGCTACATTAGTTCCATCGTATTCCTTCGTTCCAATAATAGCTTTCGATTCGTTCTATTGCGTTCGTCCCATTGACTGCGTCCGTTCCAATATGCTTCATATCATTCGCTTCATCGACTTCAATCTAATTACTCTAATCTTTATTGGACAATAATTGCCATGATAAATATAAGAGCGACAGTGGTTCGAGAAATAATTTCCCGGGGACTTTTTCCTTGAGGAAAACTTAATGATGTCTTTTAATTAAAATTGTATTATATTCTCTGTGTTCGTCTCATTTGACTTGATTAGGTAAATTAAATTACGGTGTAAATTATAGAGTATAAGGCCGTACACACGTAGGGTTTTTTAAGTCTTTCTATCAGACTTTTTGCTAAGCTCCTCCTACTTTTTCCACGAGAATATAATAATTATATCGTTTTTCCTTATATTCTCGTGGAAAAAGTAATAGGAGACTTAAAAAACCCTGCGTGTGTACGGTCCTTAAGAGCCATCTTGAGTTTTTTGGAAACTACTCAGGTTTTGATGTATAAAAAAATTTTATAATGAAACCTATTACCGAAATTATTAATATTTTAACTTAGGATTTACTTTTATTAAAACGTTTTTGTATATTTATGAATGTATGTTTAAATATATTTATAACTTGCTAATATCTTCTTCGAAATTTGAAAGCATTTAAGCTATAATTATCCCATTTATTCACCATTGTCTTTAACTTCCTGTTCTTTAAATCCCTTCCTTTCCAAACTCTTATTAATTAAATTCAGGGTAAAAGTTTTCCCCTAATACCACCTCCTCGCCGTCTCAAAATTCCAGCTTGATGCAATTTTTTCCCCTAAATTATTCTGATCTTGCCTTCCTTGTCTGTAGATAATTAAACGATGCCTCACTTTCCTCATTATCTTATGTTATGCCATTATAAACCTTTTCATAATAGTGAAGTTTAGTCTCTTGAATAATCACTTTTTCTTAATTATCTCAAGATACGAAAAATCGATCAAATGAACATTATGCTGTAATACAGGTATTATTATTATAGATTATTTTCTTGGTTATTAAAGATATTTAAGGCTATTGTTCCTAAGGCCATTTTATGAAGAAAGAGCCTTCAAAATTCCATCAGTATTATCCAAACAGCGATCAAAAAATCCATCTCGTATTCAAATATCTTGGGGGCCGAAGTTAAGGATACATTTCGGGACATTGTTTCTTGTCGACATCCCTTGGTAGTTCATCAGGATGTTATTTGTCCCAAAGGAGATTACTTTGTTTTCCAGAGGATATCAGGAGCGTGTCCTATCACCTTTTCTCTCGATAAATCCACCCCATCTCAAAATATAGGCACTTGACGACTCAAGTCGCCATCTTGTTTGCGACTGTGCTGCCACCTTCTAGAAAAAATATTTGCATTTCATTAGCGAGATAAATAGTATGGGGATTTGTATGGGGTAGGTACCGTGGCTGCGATGTTTGGATTCAACCTTATGGCATCTTCGACGGGTGTTAATAGATAAGTTTCAGTTCACCATGAACTACTGGTGTGCTTTATTTTTAGGTCTTACTTGTTTATCTCTTTAGTAATGATTTCTTCTTCATGTTCTTAATGGAAATCTAATGTCCTTTTTAAGCAGTCTGTGAAGACTTCAATTTATTCTGAAAGTATCAGGTTATTTTAGAGTTTTTCCATTCTGAAATAAGCAACTATAATAAGATATAGGGTTATTTACAAATTATCGCTCGGTTTCACATCTTCGGTCATGAAAGAAAAAACTATATAATCAAAATTAATTTACCTATTGTTATATCGTTTTTCTTATATGACCGAAGATGTAAAACCGACCGATAATTGGTAACTTACCCTATAGTTCAATATTAAATAACAGAGTACTTTATTTCATAGAAGTAGAAGTTGACAATGTTTCTTTTTCTCTGAATGTTTGACAGTAGCATCGGTTGCTAATTCCCTTCAAGTGAGTCTAAGAGCTAACACGCCGTCCCAATGGAAGTTACAATTGGTTCTTTATTATGGACCTCACACCCAAAATTGGCTTGATTAAAAAAGTGGGAAAAGTTAAATGGGAATAAATGAGAGTGGAACTTTCTGTGCTTTTAGACCAATTAGTATGATTGTTTCTGGAAAAGAGCTTTCAGTTGATGAAATAACTTTAGATTGCGTTAACTAATTAGGTGAAGAAGACTAACTCAAAGATGAGTAATTGAAGATTAATTTTTGAAGAGGTATATGAAATATAGAATTGATTTGTTTCAGTGGTAACGAATTGGAATAAAAATGAAAATAATTCTTTAGTTGTATATATAGATCACTTTAAAGGATAGAAATGTGAAATATAATTTAAAATTCAATTTAATAAAAAAGAAATATCACAAATTCCTTATCTTTTTCCCTCTCATGCTATTATAAATATGATTTATATAATTTCTCATTAACTCCCTATCTAACCGGAACCTAATT
Source organism: Caprella mutica (assembly GCA_947561585.1). Lineage (NCBI taxonomy): Eukaryota > Metazoa > Arthropoda > Malacostraca > Amphipoda > Caprellidae > Caprella > Caprella mutica. Next base: position 86,501 of record CANNZV010002505.1, read on the forward strand.
TGGTGGCCAAACTGACAGTAGGTATCACCTCGAGTGCTTCCGCGTACAAACAAACACACACAGTCTCTTGTAACAGATACAGTGTTTGCAGAGCTGTGTCTATATGGTCTATGGGGTCTATATACAGGGTCTACAGGGTCTAACCTATATGGTCAATTGGGTCTACAGGGTCTAACCTATATGGTCAATTGGGTCTACAGGGTCTAACCTATATGGTTAATTGGGTCTACAGGGTGTAACCTACATAGTCTATTGGATCTTCAGGGTCTATTAGGTCTACAGGTTCTATTGGGTCTACAGGGTCTAACATAAGAGTCTATACGATAGACCCTGTCGAGTCTTAAGGTAGACCCTGTCGAGTCTATAAGGTAGACCCTGTCGAATATATAATTAAGTTAATAGTCTATAAGGTCTAACCTCTATAGTCTAACATTGCGAAAGTTCTCCCAACAATTGTGTACGTCATACAATGCCATCAGAAAAAAATAAAAATATTGAAGAATTTAGGTAAAATTACAATTTACCAAATCCGGATAATTCCGAATGAAAAGTTTAATTATTTATTATTAAAAACCCAATAGAATGATAAAATTTATTCATTTCCTATATTGTGAGGCTTTTTAAGACCCCCACCGCGAAAAAGGTTTGTAATAATCTTGTAAAAAGGTAAGCGTGTGGACTTTAGAAAATAATGCTGTGAAGAATTTCAGTAATTCCTTTCTAACTGGACTCTCGATCGCAATAATAAACTCGAGGTCATTTTCGGATTTGGAGCAAGTTGCGTGGTTGATGAGATTGTACATGGTTATTGACGAAAACTGATTTTACTATGGCTAGTTGTGATGAACATAGACTTTTCAGAAAGGGAACAGGCCCCAGTCATGACGCTTGTCGCAAAGGGGCACCTTTACCATCATGTATGAATGTAGGAGAACATATATTAGGTCCACCATGGGATGTCGTCCCAATGCCAACACCACGTCATCATTGAAGTTGAAAGAAACTGACTGTTTTCACCATAACTTTTGTTTTATGAAAGCAATTTTTATTCTGATTTCGTTTTATAATTTACTAGATCGAAAACGTTGTAAATAGCGCATTTGGACGATTTTGAAAACATATTTCAATTTATCACATTTATCAATCCACCACCTCTTTTTTTTTTGCGTCATGGGCCTGGTTTTAAAGTATAATTAATCTATTGTTACTTACCATACAATAAACTGATAGAAATTCTTCAAATTTTATTTTTTCTCGGGTATTATTCTCATTGATTTCAGTTCCGATATTGCCTATTTTACAAATGGATATATTCACTATTATATGCAATCTACATACATAACTACATTCCTGCTTCTTTAACTGGTAATCCAATGTAATCTTCTGTTAACCACCATAACATCTCCTTTACCCACCATAACGCATCTATTACCCACCATAATACCTCTTTTACCCACCATAACGTCTATATGACCCACCATAAAGTCTCTCTTACCCACCATAACGCATCTATTACCCACCATAATACCTCTTTTACCCACCATAACGTCTATATTACCCACCATAACGTATCTCTTACCCACCATAATACCTATTTTACCCACGATAACATCTCCCCTGGCTACTTCTCTCCAAAAAGCATCGGTAGAGCTTTTCTTACCAATAGCAGACAGCTCTAAGATGTTTGAGAGTAAACATCTTACGTAAAGAAAAAGGACGCTGATATACCTTCCTTGTGTAAAGTCTAGTGTAACACTCACCGTACTCGGAAAGTGGCTGCTAACACAGGTTAATATGAGGTAACTTAACGTTATATTTGTTAATGACTTATGTTAAAACTCCCTTTACGACTACTGTAGGTGTCCGGTAATTGAGTTGTTACTCATCTTCGCAGTTATATACAAAAATTCTTTCCCCATACTTTCTACTTTATATTTCCATTGTATAATCAAAGTCATAGATTAATATATCTTGTTATTATTTTCCTGTACTTATTACAAGTATAAGATCGGTGTGTTTTTGTTAAGAATAATGATCTTTGTTTCAATTCTGTGTTTAATTTGATTATGTTTTTTACCGCTTCTCGAATCGATAAAATTAGTGTATTATCTGTGTATTTCTGAAGAGAAGTTTTTTGATACAATTATTCGGTAAGGAGATGAGTAATTGACAGTGATGTCTCCCAGTGACTTATTACTTACATTTATTTCTCTGTCCTATGGACTGATGTACCAGACAGAATATAAAGGAGATAATATACCAGAATATACCAGAATAGACCATAGATAACATACCAGAATACACCAGAGATAGCATCAGAACATACCAGTATATAAGCCATTACAATGATTAGTATTGGTCTTTATTTTGTACAATGATATTTTGTGGGAACAGAAAGAGGAAAGGGAAAATGAAATAGGAAGGAGAAAATGAAAGAGGAAAGGGAAAATGAAAGATGATGGAGAAAATGAAAGTGGAAGGGGAAAATGAAAGATGATGGAGAAAATGAAAGAGGGATGAAAAAATGAAAGAGGAAATGGAAAATGAAAGAGGAAGGAGAAAATGAAAGAGGAAAGGGAAAATGAAAGATGATGGAGAAAATGAAAGAGGAAAGTGAATATGAAAGAGGAAGGAGAAAATGAAAGAGGAGAGGGAAAATGAGAGATGATGGAGAAAATGAAAGAGGAATGAAGGAGAAAATGAAAGAGGAATGAGAAAATGAAAGAGGAATGAAGGAGAAAATGAAAGAGGAAAGAGAAAATGAAAGAGGAATGAGAAAATGAAAGAGGAAGGTGAAAATCAGAGAGGGAGGAGAAAATCAAAGAGGAAGGTGAAAATCAAAGAGGAAGGAGAAAGTGAAAGAGGAAGGAGAAAATGAAAGAGGAAGGAGAAAATGAAAGAGGAAGGTGAAAATCAAAGAGGAAGGAAAAAATGAAAAAGGAAGGAGAAAATGAAAGAGGAAGGAGAAAATGAAAGAGGAAGGAGAAAATGAAAGAGGAAGGAGAAAATGAAAGAGGAAGGAGAAAATGATAGAGTGCTATTCAGTATAGAAGTTGAGCTCATTTAATATCATAGATCACCACTATAGACATGAAACATAGACACACTATGTGCACATCACAGGGCAATCTTTTGAAGTTAAATTAGTGGGTGTGATGTAGTGTGTGCAGATTATAAGAGATTATGCAAAATACTGTGGATTAACTCTATTGGCAATTATCTTACTTTATTGAAGATGACATACTTTACTATAAAGTGAGTATACTCCACTATAAGATGTGTAGATCTATTTTATACATATTAACTGAATTAAACTTAATAGAAAATAACTTGGGTAAGTTGCGAATTATCGTTCAGTTCCACATCTTCGGTCTTATAAGAAAAAAAGATATCATAGTAATTATTTAATTTGTATTTTCAATTGCATCCATGATACCTGCAGGTATCATGGATACCAATAAAAAATACATTAAATAATTATTATGATATCGTTTTTTGTTATATGACCGAAGATGTGGAACTGAACAATAATTCATAACTTACCCTATAGAATTAATAATGAACATTGTTAACCATATTTGTTAAAATCCTTTGGGATTTTTATTTATTTTGCCTCTCTTCTTTTCGAAATTTGATTTGCAATTCCAGCTGCAGAGCGATTGGTTCGTTTCCATTCCTGCCAAATATATGAATGGGAATGAAATTCCCTTCAGCTGGTTCAGATTTCGAACAAATTTAACGTTTCTATTGAATTCGGATTAAAAGATAGACTCAGTGTTTAAGGGATTTTTCCATGACTTTTATTAGCGCTGTATTTAATCACTTGAATTCTGTATTACGCATTTCCATTCATTTTATTTAAGTATCAATATTACTGATATTAAAATAGCGAATTTTTAGTTTTTCTTAATTGTCATTACATATTTTAAATTCAAGTGATGTATTTTTGTTTGCTATTACATATCATAAAAGATTGTATTTTATCTATTTGTATCTACATATAAAAGATTGTATTTTGACATCCGATGTAAAAAAAAATTCGTAAAAAAAACGTATTATGAATTTCTATATAAATAATTTATCATATTATACCTCACAATATAACGTGGTTTTACTACAATCTTTCATGAATTATTTTTTATATGAGCGTGATAATATATATATAATGAATAGTAAACTAAAAAACATAACTCATTAAACGGAGAACTGTTAATATTGATCATGTTAAACCGTGAATGATTCATAAGGATTTTTCATGCATGTCCGACGAAAGATGACCTTTGGTATAAATTATATATTACGATATGATTTTCATTATATCATTCATATTTTTAATTAGATAGTCTTTTATTTATATCCCATAATCAACGATCGAAATTAGATGATGAAGATTGAAAAAATTTCGACTTTAATTTGCCTTTTTTTTCTCAAACTACATCATATCTTTCAGTCCGTCTCTCCGTGTTTCTTCAATAGGCCTACGGAGCAATTTCCGTGTTAGAGTCATTAACTAGGCCTACATTGGTGATGTAAAACTGACACCCAAACGGAAATGGAAGCAACAAAATCACCGTTTGAAAGAAACTGTCTTCACGTACTATCATATGTTGTTAACTCCACACTTTACTAATATCACATTTCCAAAAAGAAACTTAACTAAATTTAATGCTTGTAGATATTTTTAAATTGGTTTGGGTAGGTACACGATGAGAGTTTTGTAAGATTTGAAAATAATAGGAAATTAGAAAACTGTGTTTTTTTAAAGCTAGCGTCATCACAGTGACTCTCTTCTCTGGTAGTACATCATCACAGTGACTCTTTTCTCTGATAGTAAATCATCACAGTGACTCATTTCTCTGATAGTACATCATCACAGTGACTCTTTTCTCTGGTAGTACATCATCACAGTGACTCTTTTCTCTGATAGTAAATCATCACAGTGACTCATTTCTCTGATAGTACATCATCACAGTGACTCTTTTCTCTGATAGTACATCATCACAGTGACTCTTTTCTCTGATAGTAAATCATCACAGTGACTCATTTCTCTGATAGTACATCATCACAGTGACTCTTTTCTCTGGTAGTACATCATCACAGTGACTCTTTTCTCTGGTAGTACATCATCACAGTGACTCATTTCTCTGATAGTACATCATCACAGTGACTCTTTTCTCTGGTAGTACATCATCACAGTGACTTTTTTCTCTGATAGTACATCATCACAGTGACTCTTTTCTCTGGTAGTACATCATCACAGTGACTCTTTTCTCTGGTAGTACATCATCACAGAGACTTTTTTCTCTGATAGTACATCATCACAGTGACTCTTTTCTCTGATAGTACATCATCACAGTGACTCTTTTCTCTGGTAGTACATCATCACAGTGACTCTTTTCTCTGGTAGTACATCATCACAGTGATTTTTTTCTCTGATAGTACATCATCACAGTGACTCTTTTCTCTGATAGTACATCATCACAGTGACTCTTTTCTCTGGTAGTACATCATCACAGTGACTTTTTTCTCTGATAGTACATCATCACAGTGACTCTTTTCTCTGATAGTACATCATCACAGTGACTCTTTTCTCTGGTAGTACATCATCACAGTGACTCTTTTCTCTGGTAGTACATCATCACAGTGACTTTTTTCTCTGATAGTACATCATCACAGTGACTCTTTTTCTCTGATAGTACATCATCACAGTGACCCTTCTCTCTGATAGTACATCATCACAGTGACTTTTTTCACTGATAGTACATCATCACAGTGACTCTTTTCTCTGATAACACATCATCACAGTGACTCTTTTCTCTGATAGTACATCATCACAGTGACTCTTTTCTCTGATAGTACATCATCACAGTGACTCTTTTCTCTGATAGTACATCATCACAGTGACTCTTTTCTCTGGTAGTACATCATCACAGTGACTCATTTCTCTGATAGTACATCATCACAGTGACCCTTCTCTCTGATAGTACATCATCACAGTGACTCTTTTCTCTGATAGTACATCATCACAGTGACTCTTTTCTCTGATAACACATCATCACAGTGACTCTTTTCTCTGATAGTACATCATCACAGTGACTCTTTTCTCTGATAGTACATCATCACAGTGACTCTTTTCTCTGATAGTACATCATCAAAGTGACTCTTTTCTCTGATAACACATCATCAAAGTGACTCTTTTCTCTGATAGTACATCATCACAGTGACTCTTTTCTCTGATAGTACATCATCAAAGTGACTCTTTTCTCTGATAACACATCATCAAAGTGACTCTTTTCTCTGATAGTACATCATCACAGTGACTCTTTTCTCTGATAGTACATCATCAAAGTGACTCTTTTCTCTGATAGTACATCATCAAAGTGACTCTTTTCTCTGATAGTACATCATCACAGTGACTCTTTTCTCTGATAGTACATCATCACAGTGACTCTTTTCTCTGATAGTACATCATCAAAGTGACTTTTCTCTGATAACACATCATCACAGTGACTCTTTTCTCTGATAGTACATAATCAGATCTGTTCTCTGATAGTACAGCTCACTGTATTGTCATACATCTTCTGTTTCTGTACTGTACGTCTGGCATTCTAATTTTAGGTTCTCTTTGATCAGCGATTGGTTTGGAGTCAGTCCTATGGTGCTGTAACTAATGTAGTCATATTCGAAGCCATTTCTAGTGGACTTTATAATAAAAAAAAGTTATTCGTTGTACCCAATTTATTTATAATTATACACAAAAGTATTTGATATAAAAAAAAGAGGAACCTCCGAGTTTTCGGTCTTGTCAACATCTTCGATTATATAAGTAAAAAATACATATCAATATCATTATTTAGCTTTGATTTCTATTGTTTATACGTATACATGTATACCAATTTCAATAAGGGTTTAATATTAATTATTATACTTTTTTTTTTCTTATATGATCTTTGATGTACTTACTCATCATTGACTATAAAATAATTTTTCAGAGTGTAAATATTTCTCCACTTCATTTTGTGAGGGTCTTTTCTACTCAGATGCATTATGATCCACATAAAATTTACTCCACTATTAACCCCTGCCTGCAATTAAGTTATTTATTCGGCTAGTAAGAAGATGAAAGTCCACTTGATAATCTAGCAGCCTATTTTTCAGAGCGCCATATTAAACTAAAGAAAAAATACTAATGAGATGAAACTTCTGAAATAGATGATTGTGTAAATAAACAGTAGCCGATATGACACAGTAGCCGATATGACACAGTAGCCGATATGACACAGTAGCCGATATGACACAGTAGCCGATATGACACAGTAGCCGATATGACACAGTAGCCGATAGGACACAGTAGCTGATATGACACAGTAGCCGATAGGACACAGTAGCTGATATGACACAGTAGCTGATATGACACAGTAGCTGATATGACACAGTAGCCGATATGACACAGTAGCTGATATGACACAGTAGCCGATATGACACAGTAGCCGATATGACACAGTAGCCGATATGACACAGTAGCCGATATGACACAGTAGCCGATATGACACAGTAGCCGATATGACACAGTAGCCGATAGGACACAGTAGCCGATATGACACAGTAGCCGATAGGACACAGTAGCTGATATGACACAGTAGCTGATATGACACAGTAGCCGATATGACACAGTAGCCGATAGGACACAGTAGCCGATAGGACACGGTAGCTGATATGACACAGTAGCTGATATGACACAGTAGCTGATATGACACAGTAGCCGATAGGACACAGTAGCTGATATGACACAGTAGCTGATATGACACAGTAGCCGATAGGACACAGTAGCCGATAGGACACAGTAGCTGATATGACACAGTAGCTGATATGACACAGTAGCTGATATGACACAGTAGCCGATATGACACAGTAGCTGATATGACACAGTAGCCGATATGACACAGTAGCCGATAGGACACAGTAGCTGATATGACACAGTAGCTGATATGACACAGTAGCCGATATGACACAGTAGCCGATAGGACACAGTAGCCGATAGGACACAGTAGCCGATATGACACAGTAGCCAATATGACACAGTAGCCAATATGATACAGTAGCCGATATGACACAGTAGCTGATTTGACACAGTAGCCGATATGACACAGTAGCCGATATGACACAGTAGCTGATCTGACACAGTAGCTGATATGACACAGTAACCGATATGACACAGTAGCCGTTATGACACAGTAGCCGATATGACACAGTAGCCGATATGACACAGTAGCCGATATGACACAGTAGCAGATATGACACAGTAGCCGATATGACACAGTAGCCGATATGACACAGTAGTCGATATGACACAGTTGCCGATATGACACAGTAGCCGATATGACACAGTAGCCGATATGACACAGTTGCCGATATGACACAGTAGCCGATATGACACAATAGTCGATATGACACAGTAGCTGATATGACACAGTAGCCGATATGACACAGTAGCCGATATGACACAGTAGCCGATATGACACAGTAGCCGATATGACACAGTAGCCGATATGACACAGTAGCCGAATTGACACAGTAGCCGATATGACACAGTAGTCGATATGACACAGTAGCCGATATGACACAGTTGCTGATATGACACAGTAGCCAATATTACACAGTAGTAGATATGACACAGTAGCCGATATTACACAGTAGCCAATATGACACAGTAGCCGATATGACACAGTAGCTGATATGACACAGTAGCCGATATGACACAGTTGCTGATATGACACAGTAGCTGATCTGACACAGTAGCTGATATGACACAGTAACCGATATGACACAGTAGCCGTTATGACACAGTAGCCGATATGACACAGTAGCCGATATGACACAGTAGCCGATATGACACAGTAGCCGATATGACACAGTAGCTGATATGACACAGTAGCCGATATGACACAGTAGCCGATATGACACAGTAGCTGATATAACACAGTAGCCGATATGACACAGTTGCTGATATGACACAGTAGCTGATCTGACACAG
>CANNZV010002506.1:0-95538 GCA_947561585.1 Caprella mutica
AACAAGTTAGAGCATCCTTAGTGTCATTCTTACCATCATAACAGAGGTGACTTTATGAGCAGATAGTACTTTCTGTACAGTACCGACTGAGGGCGATAGAGTCTCTTATCTCCTCCAAGAATTTGTAGAGAGATAACAAATGCAGTAACTGAGCGAGAAATGAAATTAAACAACTACCTTCAGCCTCAAATTGACGATCAAAAGGGAGATTTTGGGGCAGTTCAGCACTGCAGAAAAATGATAAGTTGTTCCTAGGTTTAGAGGTTAAATGTTTGCTATTTTAACCAAGGAACAGTAACTTGTAGAGTATTCTAAACTGCAGACGACAATAATATTTGACGTCACCAACTGGTTCAGTTACCCCCACACTATCAAACACCTCGCGTTACAATGTAAATCACAGGTATATTTAGGGGGGAGGGGGTGTGTCTAATTTTCATATCGAATATTTTATCATAATGTGATAAATAAATATTGATTATTAACGGATATCGAATATTTCGTCTCAAATCACAGTATTTTCAGAGACATAAGCCAATGTTTCCTATTTATGTTCTTAATCACAAACATTCGAAATGCAGTCAGAATGTTAGGATGGTAGGCAGTTTAGTAACCAGAAATGTTAGTAGTTTAAATTAATAAGACAATTTGTTTTGAAAATAAGTAGGAGCTATCTTGGAGACTTATGTCATCAACTCTCCATTATAAACAGTTTATTATAAACAGCAAAGGACTTTCAATGCACTCGAATGTTACAATATTTTTAACATGAGTCACAGAATGTTTGGTCACTAGAGACTGTTTCTAGGCTTCACATCTCATTTCTATCCCTTCACTACATTGTGTAACATCTTCAATTAGACCTCTATTTGGTATGTTTCAGTGACTGATATCTGATTACAGGTGTTTGTCATTGCAAAGTGTTAGATAAGTAATATCAGACTCTGTAATATTAATCTTTGAAATCTCAGATATTGCCAATACTTTCTTATTATATTATTTTCATCATACCATGTCTGCTATTTTTAAGAACCTCACATAATAATATTGTTTCTAATGTGAGGGTGTTTGCTTAGCCATCTTATATCTACTTTCTGTAAATCAATTTTAATTTCCAGTTTTCCTTTTCTGGCTTTGACTCTACCACTAAACATGAACAGTCTTAGCTTTTGTAGACCTAATATTCTCGTGAATATATTACTTTTGTGTTGGTTTAGACTCTATTCGACCTTCCAATTGAAGGTACTACCAAACTAGACTATTTTAGCGCTAACTCCAATACACCTCAACAAAAAGTAGTGCCACATATACCATCCGTATTAACAAATGTATTTTAAACTTTAAAAAATGCTGTACGACAAAACCCTGACCTGATTTAGCAAAATGGATAACATTTCTTAAATCAACATAAATAATATTTCTAGAAACTTCTTATTATAACCCAAAGTTAAAAATCATGCTGGTCAGTGCTATCAATGTTTTTTTATGATAATGGTTATACTTGCATTAAGCAGTTCATAATTCACAGAGAGACGCTCCACACAAGTACCCAATGAGGTAAGAAGCTCCTGTGACATCACATCTCTTTCATTATCTTTACTCCCATTATCACAACATCTGCACAGTCTGCATTAAACGAAAGAAAGAGAAACAAAGAATAACTAATCTTTGGGCTGACAATTTGAATATTTCTAATTTCACCATCACCACCATTAGGTACCTCAGGTTATTTATATTTGGATGTGATTGTACACGGTGATGCACTGAGAGTCTGGTTACTTTTCTGCTTATCTTAACTGATAACAAATTCTTCCTCTCCACCACAATGTGCGATGAGAACATTTAGTAGACTTGAAAGTTAGGAATGAATTACCTGAGACATCACACCTGTCACGTTGAAAGGGAGTTGAACAGAGAATAACCCATATAGGACGAGATAAAAGGAAGGTTTTGATACGGATTGGAAACTCTCATGAGTTTTCTAGTGTGTCCGGACAATTCATCCCCGGACAATTAGTCGCCGATTGAAAACAAAAGAGATATAATTTTAACTTTTTGAAGATAACGAATAAAACTAGTATTTATATTATTATTATACTAGTGGTTACCCGTGCAAAATGCACGGTAACGGGCATATATTCTTTTTTTTTACTAATATTTAGGTACGTTACTCATTGTGTTTGTTCATACACATTATACAACCTGTTTACCATTACATTTCATAAGAATTAGGTAGAACCAGTAGAGAGTAATTATCCGTCCCGTGACGTCATCAATTTGTGTAGAATACTGTCATATAGATCATAAATTATTATATAAAATATCTGTATAAATAACTACAAATTATAAATATAATTCCAATAATCACATTATGAAAAATTAAAACAATTAACTACATCGATCAGTTCAATTCTTGAAATAGAAGAAATAAAATCGTTATATAGGTAGCAGCTGATATTCCATTTATTTTAATTAATTAATAGAATAATGTAAAATTCGTTATTATTTTATTCAATGTATTTTAAATATAGTTTATTTCGAACAGTTTTTCATATTTCCACCCGTCAATATCAATATTAACATTAATTATTATATTTTTAATCGTGCAAAATATGTCATTTATTTTCGCGAGAAAAAATGATAACCAGCGTACGTAGAATTTTATTTTTCATTTTCTAATTTTCATCATATCTCACAAAGTACTTCGAATTTCGAAAAACGGTTAACACAGTCATTTTTGCAGACCATTTTTACATATTGTAGATATTTTTCTGATTCAATTAATGCAAATTTTATTTTTTCATTTATTTCGTATGTTACCATGTATTTCCCGATTTGAAATTAATCCCTATGTTATCCATTAAAACTTTAGATTCGAATAATTCAAAAACCCGTTCAAATTTTGTAAAACAAATCAATAGCATTCTGTAGGACCATAGGCCGGAGGTTTCCAGAAAATCTCAGCCCATTCTGTTGGATAGTCTCTGAAAATATCCTGGAAAGTATGTCGAATTAATTCCTATGTATCCCATTATAAATCAAGTGTTAATAATTCGAAAACCCGTTTGAATTTCCAAAAATCCTTTTAACTCGTTAAATTCGACACTACTTTCTAAAATTTGAAAATTTTCAAGTCTCTAGGTCTAACCGTTTGTGAGTAATATTGCTCCAAGTAACACACATACACACACACAGACAGATGTAGCGTATTATATATATAGATAATTATAAATTATAATGTACTTTTTATTTAACCGGTTATTATCGCAAATACAGAAAAAAATCAAATTTAAATAAAAAGGTAATATTTTGAATGCTCATGTAGAGAGTATAGTAAAACAAGCCATTAACTAACATTGCTATATATCATAGCTAAATACAATTTTATGATTCCTGTATAAAATCACTGAAACAAGACTAACCTGTAACACTATGTTAACCGTTCTCTCTGTTGGCAGTACAAACAATTGATTTATTGTTGCCATGTCAATTGTAAAACATAAATTTGAAAAAATTATATTAAAAGTTAGAGAAGAAAATGAAGTTGTTGCTAAATTTCAACAACATCCTCAAAGTGCTAAAATCCACCAAAAAGAAAATACAGAATAAGAATAAACATCTTAAATGTCATCAGTAATTACCATGCAAATAATAAAATATATTTTTTGAAGACAGTTACTCACAATATAAAATATTGACTAAATTTTTTCAATTTTCAAATATCAAATCTGAAATATTGTTGCCTAGAGTTTGTAAATTTTTAACAAATTTTGTTACTTTTTCTTTGTTTTACAATTGACATTGCAATAATAAATCAATTGTTTGTACTGCCAACAGAGAGAACGGTTAACATAGTGTTACAGGTTAGTCTTGTTTCAGTGATTTTATACAGGAATTTTAACATTTTACTTGTTTTTAAATACACTTTAGGAAGTGTATAATAGTAAAATTGAAATAAATTAAATTCTTTTTTGCATTTGCTAAATTATTGTTTATATAATAAATTATATCTCAATTATTTTCAATAGGCGACCAATTGTCTGGGGACGAATTGTCCGGAGACCAGTTGTCCAGGTGACGAATTGTCTTAGCACCGTTTTCAAGTAGGGCTCCTGAATCACCAAACAACTGTTTTTGCCGCATAACTGCTTCCACATTTCAAATAAACTTAAAAAATACGATGGTGGAAGAGCGCACCAAGCGACACAACATATATTAGTTTGATAACTCGCGAGTTTCTCATGATATAGCTGTATAGTTGCGAACAGAATATGAATATATACTATTTATTGTCGATAAATAATAGTAAAGGCTGCTCCACACATCACCGGTAGTACTGAGCACTTAAAACACTCTGTGTGATACAAAATATATCATTATTTTTAAGTCATATATATCCGTTTGTTCATTCCCACACAATACCTTCTATATAACAACTTTTAATGCTAATTGCATAGCCTGCAATCTATCAACTAGAAACACAACTATCAATGTAGAAGAAAGAACAATGATGTTTATAATATACCATTTCACCTTGTGATAGTGTGTTTTTCTACTCTACACTTTTGAGGCAAATTGCATTTCTTGCAGTATACAGGGTATGGCTTTTGCAGTGTTTGCACCTATAGGCAAATGGTTACTCTTCATTATGGTATGACCTAAATGGTCTTATCGTAGATGTGATGCAACACTGTTAGAGCGTATAAGTGAACTTGGTCCTCCGACTGTTTTTGCTGTTGTTGTAAGCAACTTGAACCATTGTCGAGCTAATGATCTTGTAAAACGAAGCAACCTAAGCAAGTCTTCCTTGTACTCTTCCACCAAATAGCCACGCGTTATTCTTGGAAACATTCTACGGATTGGTACTAATTGGAAAATGCTGCTATTTCCCTACGATTCTGGTTCGATATTGTGATGCATTTTGTTCAGGCCTGTCGAACCCAACCTTAATAGTGTCGTATTTCCATGCCATACTGGGCAACTTAGGGTCTATGTGTATAAAAAATATCGACTTCACCATTTGTCGTTGACAGATTTTCGTTCTTTCATTTCTTACTTTTAGATCTTTCTTATAAGTATTTTGTGATTCTGTGTTTCGATGTTGTAATATTATCGCGTTACTGTCACGTAAGACTCAAAATTTATTGGATATCAGGTAAATTTTAGTCAATAGTAACAACGTCCTCTCAATATTCCTCATCAACTATCTGGTCATCCATCGCCAGGCGGTGTTTTTATAAGGAGATTAACTTCAAATGAGTAGATTCACTCCTACTTGTTTTAGCACATCTTTTTATTGGGTTCCCGGAAAGAAGCCCACAGAAAAACGCCGCAAAAAAAATGCTCACAGGGAAAAATGCCCACAGAGAAAGAAGCCCACAGGGAAAAATGCCCACAAGAAAAATGCCCACAGGGTAAATGCCCATAGAGAAAGAAGCCCACAGGGAAAAATGCCCACAGAGAAAGAAGCCCACAGGGAAAGAAGCCCACAGGAAAAAATGGCCACAGGGAAAAATGCCCACAAGAAAAATGCCCACAGGGAAAAATGCCCACAGAGAAAGAAGCCCACAGGGAAAAATGCCCACAGGTATAAAAGCCCAAAGGAAAGAAGCCCACAACTACATAATTTTTATAATACAGATAAACATAATGTTTTTTTAAATATGGGCATAAGTTAACGGCAAATATTCTAAAATAAAGTTTTTTAAATTTATTTTATAAGGTTTAATGTCAGCTTCAGCCATTTCGATTATTTCGCCGACTTTAAAAATATTGAAAAAAATGACAGGAAGAAGCAGTCAGAAAAAGAAGTGGCTTCATGAACAAAGTCACTCCATGAACAGAGACAAAGCTAATGGATGCAAACGAACTACTTCATGAATGCAGTCATTTAACAAGGGATCTGACGCAAAAACCAGTGGTCGCACTTATGTATGGAAGAGGAAAATGAAGAGGTGGTAGTAAGTGAAGCTTAATTATGAGCCTACTTAACACAAAAACTTAAGACCTCGTAGTTGAAGAGAATAAAACTAGCGCTATCCTCCAAAGTTGCAAATAGCGTTAAAAATTATAAATATAATAAAAGAAAATGTATAATCCAAATTACAACAGTTCGGAACCTAAGGGACGCCACCCCCTTCTCTTCCATTCACCTCAAACAGCTTCTGGATAGAGCCCACCAGGCGTGGATCCTGCGGTTTAATTTGACTCAACACGGGCAATGGTAAAATGAAAATCACTGATGATTTTCATATAAATATACTGTAAAATTTAATTTCAACAAGTATAAAATTAATCTCAGCGATGAAGACTTTCAAAATAAGACAAAAGGTGCGAAACTTATAAGGCAAATTGAATATTCGTGCCTTTGTTAACTTATGCTCTTATTGAAAACACCTTTATGTTTTTCTTTATTTTAAAAATGATGTGGTTGTGGGCTTTTATACCTGTGGGCTTTTTCCTTGTGGGCATTTTCCTTGTGGGCATTTTCCTTGAGGGCATTTTTCCTCTGGGCTTTTTTACCTGTGGGCTTTTTTCCTGTGGGCTTTTTTCCTTGTGGGCATTTTTCCTTGTGGGCGTTTTTCCCTGTGGGCTTTTTTCCTGTGGGCTTTTTACCCTGTGGGCATTTTTCTTGTGGGCTTTTTCCCTTTGGTCTTTTTTCCTGTGGGCTTTTTTCTTTGTGGGCATTTTTTCTTGTGGGCGTTTTTCCCTGTGGGCTTTTTTCCTGTGGGCTTTTTACCCTGTGGGCATTTTTCCTGTGGGCTTTTTCCCTTTGGGCTTCTTTCCTGTGGGCTTTTTTCTTGGAGGCTTTTTTCCTGTGGGCTTTTTTCCCTGTGGGCATTTTTCCTGTGGGCTTTTTTCCTGTGGGCTTTTTTCCCTGTAGGCATTTTTCTTGTGGGCTTTTTTCCCTGTGGGCATTTTTCCTGTGGGCTTTTTTCCTGTTGGTTTCTTTCCGGTCATAATTTTATTTGGAGCTACCACTATTCACAGATTTTTCATATCTTTGAAGTTTTTTCCTTATTTTCAATAAATAGAAGCACCTCGAAAGTTGAATCTAATGAGCTAAATAAAAGGGAAATATCTTGATGTATAGATATATTTTTAAAAGCTTATAATTTCAACAAGAACAAAGTTTATCCGTAAAATAGTGTATAACACATCAGAGCCATAATATGTTTTCGTGTTGAAAGTAAATACTGTATAACTAAGTACCAAAATGTGTAGAGTCTAATTAAGTTGCTTACAATAATATTTTAGAAAGTGTATGTTTGATATCATTTAAAAAATGCATTTTATTCGCTTCTGAAGTCAAAAAAGACAATGCAGTTATGCATACATGTTTTTGGGGCGAAAACGAATCTTAAAGAAATATTTTTTTTTCTAATACGTACGAATGAAAACTTACTGCGTCAAATGCAATAACTTGTTGTAAACACTTTACTAAAAACAAAATTATGTAAGTATAATATTTAACTCAATCAGTTACCTATTGATAAGAAAATATATCTGTTTTTCTTCGAAGCCATAATTTTAAGAAAATTGGGCAAATTAAATCCGTCATTGCGATGGTTGTTCATGACGCAGATGAATGTTACACATGACAACCAATTCTCCTGATTTCCTGCTTTCAAAGGAACATGATAATTTTGTAGTAGGTTCTACCTACAGTGACTCAGGTCGCAACATGTAAACACATATTTTGTGGTGCGAAAAAGCACCGTGCGTCGTACATGAGATAATAACTGCATGGAACACTCATAGCGGTGTGGTATGTCCATGTATTACCATTGAAATGCTCTTCTGGTGACACTGGAAGTACTTGACATTACGGATGAAAAGGTTAAACACTGAAAAGTACACATGTACTGCTAATAATAACTACTTTCAGTTGTGCAGACTTTAGTTAGGTCTGAGGTGATGTGTATGAACACCTTAATTCCTTATCTATTCCCTTATCTCCGGTGATAACAAACCTCGTGTTGGTGACTTTGATGCTGAACCTGAATGCAAGCCTACGAGGATAAATTCTTAAAATATGTTAATTGTAGATTTGTTTTTCCCAATCACACCAAAAATTGTACTGAAAAAGCGTCTGTTTTTGGTACAATAAATCCATAATGGTGTGTTCCCGTGCTGAAGAACTCGAAGTACGTCCCTCAGTTCTACGAGAACCAACCGTTCCCGTGATGAAGAACGTTCTTCAAGTTCGTGGAACTCGACGACACAGTAGATAGTACGTTGAGCTGTCCCTATTGGCAGCCGTGACGTCACAAACGTAAACAAACAAACGAAAAAGGCAGGAGAAACATCTGTTCTTATTTGTAAATTAATAGAATTGAGATAATATTACATGTTTTGAGATTAATTGATAATTAATTAAACGGTTTAAACCTACCAAACCAAATTAGTTATTGTTAATGTCCCAAATTAATTAGTGATATTAATTCCTAAACCACGGAATCGTACACATTGAAGTGGTTGCACGGGAACGCTAACCGAGGGACTGTACTTCGTACCTTGAAGGAACGTTCTTCGAGTTCTTCAGCACAGGAACGCACCATTAGAGGACAGGTAAATCTACACAATTGTTGTGCTCTGTCTTTCTTTAAATTTGTTCATCTTGGAAGACATTCACAGGGTTGATTTTATTATTTTATATCATAAATATAAAATAAATAATAAAATAATATCATATTCATTTTAATTGAAGCAAGAAAATTCTTACTGTTTCTAAATTTGTTTCCCTTCAAATTGGTATGTTAGTCACCATTAATTTGGCATTAAAGTTATCATAAACAAATAGAGCTATCGAAATGTTAAAGTCACCGCTTTACTTTTTGAAGAAAACGATGTTGGTCTAGTACAGGGTTTCCCAGAGTGGTCCGCTGTGAACCCATGAACCAGAGGTCGGTTCATGGCGAACCTTCTTTTGGTTCGTGGATTTTTCGACTATTTTAAGTAGTTATATAGTCTCCTCTTATAATCGAGGTTGTCGTGCAATGTAATTTATTATTTTTAAGTAGAAAAATACTTATGTAAATGTTATATTACATGTATACACGGTATATACTTATATATGTAACAAGGAATAATAGCAAATAATATTCCCCTTTTATTAGTTTTCTATGAGATACATACAAAGAAAATAAAAAGTAAAGAACAACACGGACTATTATAAAAAGTAGGTTTATATTGTATTCATTGATATGATATCCTTCAATTATTGGTGATGTTGAAATAGTAGCGTAGTCACCCTTCTCCAATGCATTTTCTATGATAGATTTAATTATTATATTATAATTAAACCATAATATAATTTCATTACATATTTGATTCGCAATTCAATGAATAATTATTTTTACATATAAAAATCATAATGTTTATGTCATTACTATGTGTAATAAGTAGTGTAACTACTAACTAGTTACGAAAAGGATCCGAATTGTTCATCATTTGTTGTGAATTTTCTACCCACTATTGCACAATATTTGGATATTTAAATATTTCCAATTGTTACAACTTATGATATACCTTCCATAATTGCCTAATATTGCACTACACCTTATATTTATCAATTTATATTCATTTGCTGAAGTATAGACACTCTATGTTATACATGTGAAATGTGGTCCGTGGTTATTTAGTAATTTTTAGTTTAGGTTCGTGAGAAATGAGAGTCTGTGAACCACTGGTCTAGTAGGTAACTAATAAAGTGAGTTTCTCACTAGACCAAACAAACTAGGAACGTAACTCTGGTCTACTACGAGGTTTTGCTGTATTACAAAAAATGCATTTCGTGGACGAATTGTCCGTGGACGCATTAAATGTAAGTACATTACAAGTATCAAAATGCCTATCCTGAACAATAGTTCTTTTGGAGTTAGGCCACTGTTCTCGCTATTGAGCGATATATTGAAGTATTCAATTATCATCAAATACCATATATTTAATTAAGTAATTGAGAAATTAAAGATTTCTATATCTCAGAATTAATCTCTAGTAATTTATAATTATAAACATTTTACCAGTATTTCGAATATTTTTTAATAAATGAAATATAGTTAAAACTGGAATATCTGCAATGAAAATAATAAACTATTTATCTAATTGTAAAAAGTAATTAAGAAAAATAATTAAATAAGAACTGAGTAAAACATGAATAAATTATGTACTCGAGTTCAAAGAATAATATTTCTCTCTTCAGACCGATGATACAGGCAAGCCTCGCTCTAAGTACAACTCACTTTAGTAAAAGTGGTACTTATTGCGAGTCATGTTTCGAAATAAGAACCGTTCGTAGACATAGAAAACGGAGACACTTTTTGTGATTATTTCACGGTAACTAAAAAATATCAAAATTATAATCCAGATGAGGTTAATAGAAGCAATTGGTTCAGAAATTAAACATGTCCCATTTTAGGGTGAGTTCCGTGTTATTGCACGGTTCCATATTTTCGAACACGAGAAAATGATAAAATCTCTATATGTATAATAATCATTATTTAACTTTCATTTCAATTGTTATCCATGATACCAATTAGTTAAATAATAATTATAATATTTTCTTTTCTGACGTGTCCGAAATTGTAGAACCAACCAATAACTTGGATTTTCGTGTGATTTTTTTAGAAGATTGTGTATTAGGTTTGGACTGGAAAAAACAAAGAATATTTTAGTGGGCAGTGATAACATTTTAGTAAATGGTATTTTAGCACTAATATATCGAAACATATTCCCTGTATTGAGAAGAACATGATATTGTGCGTAATAAATATTATATGGAGTTTATATATAAATCAGGGGATAAACTAATACTAATACACATATAAATGCAAATTCAAATGTATCATTATATTCTATAAAATTCATACGATAACAAATTTGATTCAATGAAATAAAGAGTAATAATTGAATTCGAAAACTATTTTATTAACTAAACATTCAAATAAAACAGAATTACTCAATTTTTAATAAAAAAAAACAGGATCTAATAAATATATTATTTTCGGGTAAAAAAAACAATATATTTTACATCACGATTTTCAAGCTCCATATTCGCTAAGGTCCCCAATAAACGTAAATTTTTCTATAAAATTATGTTAAGGGAAATATTTCTAGAACAAAAAAGAAACTATTGTACAACATTATTATGGTTTAATAATTATTGATCTCCAAGCAGAATTTCCAAAATAAGAATGACTATAAAAGGTTACATCATCCAACTTATATTGTCGAACTAGAGGAATAATTTCCTCTCTAAAATTATTGATGTATCTCTGTCCTATATTTCTACATGAACACTATTCATTGTGGAAGATTGTTTCAAAAGAGTCACACTATTCTTCAATAAGTTGGTTCTTTCTTCGTCAGAAAGAGAGTAATCACTTCTTATTTGAATATGGAGTGATTCAAGATTCTTGCATTTCTTCAAAACAATAGCTTCGTAACCAGCCAAAACATGATCAATGATACGTAGCTCTGCTAAAGAATCTACCATGAACATATCCAGCAGTTTAGGATGATTATGAAATAGATTAAGCATTACAGAACTAAGTAAACACCTCAAGGTTTGAAGTTTCAATTTCGGAAAATCCATCAGTTCCATTTCAGGTTCCACGTGGCATGAACCGGATACACTAATAAAATTCAGTTTCTTGCACTTCTTGAGAATTGGTAAAATCTTGGTATTGACAGTGAAATGTTGACATCGGAGCTCTTCCACTACATCACTTGAACTACTAAGACATGCTGGTACCAAAGTCTGCGAACCGAAGTGATTTATCTCCTTAAATTTATCAGGGAAACGGTTGACCATTTTCTTAAAATATTTTGACTTTAAAGGATACGTGTTGACAAACAAGTCATTTTCTTTAGTTGAAAATTTAACTTTTTCTCCTTTGTTGATTCTGCACTGAACTTGCTTTAATTTTAAACATTTCTTGAATATTTTGCAGAGTATTAGAGGCAGCAACCCATCGAATTTCCTCTGAGTTCTTTCTCCCAATGGCTTGGAATCATCTATGATGAGTGATTCTAAATTTTTGGACATCTTAGCTTCTTGCAACAGTACATTGTTTCATAGTAAGTACAGGCGTTGCTCTGTAATAATTTCAAGCTGAAATAAAAAATATACAAATCAGATAAGGTGAACTTCATAATGGGTATTTGGATTTCTTTGAATATAATTATATATGATAGGTATAAAGTAGTTATTAGGGTTGGAAATTTAAGAAGTTTAAAATTTATGAAATATTTAGTGCGTACATAGGTTTTAAAAAAAAGGTTAGAATTTGATGAAACATGATATATTGAGTTAATTAATCAACAAGTTCCGAGCAATTTACCGATTTGTACAATCTTGAGAATGAGCTGCGCCTTTTAAAATATCTCTAATCCACTAATGCAGAGCGTGAGTTAAAACCTTCATTTTATGTTTAATCGAAACTAGTGTATGAGTAAAGCAGGACGTGCCGCCCCCCGAACCCCCCTCCCCACAGGTTATTAAACAATCATGAAGTGTGCAATGCAACAAACTAGCGGATACAACAAACTACATAACTGCCATTTATGTTGAGAATTTCAAAATGATAATCATTTATATTTTTTGAAAAAATCAGCAAAGATGAAAAGAGATATAAGGCGATAACTTTGAAAATCTAAGAGTAAATGGAATGTTGTTTGTTGTATCCTCTAGTTTGTTGTACTGCACACTTCATGACTGATTAATGACATGGCAGGATGGTGGGAGGTACGTATGTTTCATGCCCCCCCCCCCCCAATACACATAAATTACCATTGGATTTCATAATAAATAAAATGAAGGAATCAACGGTATTGACGAATTCTGAAGAGGAAACCTGTTTATTTTAATATCCAAGATATTATGTATAGCTTTAACTGTCATATTTTGATAGAATGAGCCAATTAAATTCATAAATTACTTATATCATCCATCAGTGTTAGCCCTGCTTCATACCTCGAAATTGTCGCAGACTTTCAAATATCCTAAAAGCGCGCAGCGTGTTCTTAAGGTAACACAATTCGGTAAATTACTAGCAACATACAAATTCTCAGTAAGATTAACCGAACGTTTGTTATTGTACCACTTTTTTACATTAAACCAATTATATATAAATAAATATTAGATTTTATTCATACATAATGTTATACAAGAATG
The DNA here is from genome assembly GCA_947561585.1 of Caprella mutica. NCBI lineage: Eukaryota > Metazoa > Arthropoda > Malacostraca > Amphipoda > Caprellidae > Caprella > Caprella mutica. The sequence goes on from CANNZV010002506.1 coordinate 13,178, forward strand.
TTTTTATTACTAAGCGATCGCTAAATAATAATATTATAAATAGGGATGTGACAATATGCAGCATAAAAAATGCATAATTTTTGACGCGATATGCAGCATATTGTATGCCAATTTCTGCATATGATATGCAAAAAGTCAATGTGCATACATGCTGAACCAAAATGCATATTGGAAATATGCATTTTATATGCCAGAAATTATTCAATATAGTGTGCATATTACATGCTAAAAGAAAATTACAGAATTTAAATAAAGTTAATCAGAATATAGTTATGTTTTGCAAGTAATTGTACTTTGGTGGTTTGAATGGAACTTACAATAAATCGAAGGTGTTTTCAAGTTTTATTTTTACTGCGAAAAGTTTAACGTTAGAAAGCAAAATATAACAAAGCTGTTTCAATTTTAGACTTATTTAATAGTAAGTCAATTTCAAACATACACATTCAATTTCAAACAGTGGAATTGGACCTTATTGTTAAATGGTATTTCAGGTTTTCAAAAATGAATCTTCTGTTATCTACACTAGAGTTGTTTTGTACTGGGAAAGACCCCGTTCTACTTCACAAGAAACAAGAAGAACTAATGTTTCTTTCAGCCAAATTCAGTCTTCTAAATTATCCTCCATTCATATATCACATTCCGTTCATTACTTTAGTCATAACTCGAAAATCATAAACCATCTTGTTAGACCAGCGGTTCCCTTTAAAGTTCAAAGGATCCCCAGCTATAAGCAGCGACACTAAGTTATTAAATGGTTAATTTAAACCTTTTTGTGTTCAATTAGTTAAATAAATTATATACATATATACGTGCTATAAGTTTTGAATTTTTTCGATTAGTACAAGTCTCTAAAATGGTTGTACCTATTCATTTATTTATCAATAACTACTAGTATTTACTAAATACCAAGTGTCATATTATTTATTAATTCATTTGTAGTTTCAATATTCCACCTACAAACTTTTTAAATTTGAATAATTAGTTTGATAAAATTTACTTGTGTCCACAGATAAAATCGTTTTCTATGCAGAGGTCCAGAAGAAAACGGCCTAGGTTAGACAATTACATGTTAAAAATTGACCAAGAAGTGCATATTTCTCGGTTAGCATATATGCACACGTGCATATTATATGCTCTTGAAATATATGCAGAGAGCTGCATATATGCAATATGCACAATGTCACATCCCTAATTATAGATGTGAAAAATGACTGTACTGCCCTCGTAACTTTAACGTTTTACAACAGTTATTCAGTCTAATGTTGTTCCTTACCGTGATGTGGATCCTTTTCCTCCATGTTTTGACCTTGCTGAGACTATTGAACCGTCTTGAAACTTGAGAGAAGATCATTCGTTCCTTGAGATCTTCGGAGTGACTGAAGATCTGGAGAATCAACTCCTTTGGCAGAAAATCCATCAGACTAGCCTGCGGAAGAAGAAACTACATTAATGATTGCTTATAAATCTAAATGTAAGAGCCTAATATTTCAAACCATGTAGCTGCCACACTCTCAAATGTGGAGACTCGTTCCACGTCTCGAAACCCTGTCACACTAACTAAACATTTCAACCAATTGCAAATGAAGTTACATACTCCAATGTAGTTCAAATAGATAAAATCTCAGCACATGTAAATATGGAGCAATGGATGTCTTTGTTCAAGTGAAGTCTTTTCATGAGTTAGAAATAAGTTACATGATAAATCTAAGGTAACAGAAACTTTTGTGAAATAAGTCATCTAGCAAAAAACTATTTATTGCTCATTCTAAATATTTACTGTTCAGCCCAATACAAGATGAAGGAAAGTTTTTGATGGAGTGACACTGGAAGACATATTAGGATATTTCCTTAACAAAATACGATAAAATTCAGAGCCTTCAGACTAGCCACTTGTAAATTCAAAAATATAGTGAATAATAAATTGAATTAACTAATGTTTGATGACACACCACGTCAAAGTTGATTTACCTCACATGAAAACATGAATATATTCCAACTAACTCACGTAATAAATTGATTCAAAGCATAAATTGATGACCAATTAGATATGACTTATATGGGTAAACTTTTCTCTCTCTGTGTGTAGTTCTGTTCATCGTAGTCAATTTTCTACTTTTCTATGGGAACCGCATGAATTGGTTGCTATCCTCAATTGAGTCAAATCAAAATAAACTGTACGTATATCAGATTAGCGTGGTTATTGCTGAACATAACGGTATAACTTCGATCACTGTACCAATATAATTGTATCTAATTTATCACTCACCATTTTAATAATAGATGTCTTCGTTTGTATGTACCTACGTTAAACCTGAGCGAACACTTAGACAGTATGAAGGAAGACCTTTCTCCACCAGGGATGAACTGACAATGACCGGCTGAGTGGTCGGAAACCCAACACAGTCATGAAACCACGTGGGACTTTCAGAATCTGATGATGTACGTACGAACTACGATGTGGAGTACTTTATAATTATATCAATTTTATCTTGAATATCTCGTTGAAACTTGAGGTAAATTCAGAATATATATTAGCTATTCCTTTGATTCATTACGTGTATATTTACTAGCTTTATTTACCAAAAACAATGAGAATCTCAGATTTCTTTCGTAAGTTATAGCGTGTATTTGTTTAATTTATCCCTGGCTTTTTATTAAGGGTATACCTGCATTACATTATCTGATTTTCATTGGATAATATAATATTGCTTTATATATAATATATATGTTCTATAATTTTAATATATATCCATAATATATAGTAAAATCGCAACAACGTACAGTTCTTACTATTCATTAGATATTACAATTTGATAATTGGAATATGGCATATTCTATTATTTTAACCAGATCTATTTCTGCGATTAATATTAATATTTGGTGCCCAGGTTTCCAATCTATTCCTTGTAATTTATTTCTATTATTTGTGTTTGATGACAATGAATTATCATCGAGTTAATTTTCTCTGATATCATTAGGGTTAACAACATAAAGCTAATTATAATATTTAATGTCCAACCAATGACAAATACATCGTTCATATTTCTCCCAAGTACCCAAGCAAATCACAGGGACACAAACTTGTCCAAATTATGTCCCAAAAAAGTTATGCTGCCTTTGCTTTATTAAATTTTTAAAAAATATTAAAGATGTAAACCAAAAACTAATTTGTATGCACTATACAGTGACGTGAAACGAATATTGGGACATAAGAAAATGTTCACTTTTCACCATTTTCATCATACCAAACAAAATTATAAAATAACACTTTCAAAATATAAAGAAATATATCTGATATATTACATTATGGAAGAAAATAATGTAATATGGTTAAATGAGTCCAAAATCGATAAGTTATGCCTTAATGATGATATATATAGTTTTCTGCGCGTTATGCAACAAACAGAATTAAAATATCTTGATTAGTTTCAAAGTTATAAGCAGTTAAATTCGGAAGTACTTTCTTGCGGTCAACCCTGTATAATGAATGCATAAAGCTTCATAACTGTAACATTTTAAAGTACCTACCAGTCTGTATTTACATATACCGTCCTTACCCTTTTGGTAAATAGCTAGTGTTCCCAGTTTAACTGCCTAGCGTTCGAATTTGAGTGTAGATTCTTTATTGACAGTCTCTTCCGCAGAGGATAATTTGGACCGTGATTGTGCGAATAACTTCATCAATAACTTCATCTGCACCCATAGCGTCATAGTAAATAGATAGAAAAGTAATCTAAGTTGCAAAATCATTGACGGTGAACTGGATTCTGGTCTTCAGAAACGATGTAAACAAATGACGTCACACAAAATCAGATGAAGTAATGTCATAATGAGAATTATATAGGTGCGGCAACTAAAAAAAATATATCAATAAACAATATGTTTGGTTAGCTTCCAGTACCTACATAACCTTCATATATTTAATACCAGGCTGGCACTTATAAGTTGGCTAATTGACAAACTTGTAAAATGTAAGTTAGTACCTAGTAACCTATTGTATTTACAATGAAGCACTTGTATAACCATTATCTAACATATAAACTTGATTGCCTTTAGTAAAAGGGTATTTTGAGCACATGTTGACGAATGAAATTTTAAATAAAAATTCTTAAATAATCAGATAAATGCAAATGTATCTTAGATCCTTCGGGCACTTTTACTCTACTGAAGAGTTTGAAGGCTATTAAGTTTAATATTATATGGGAATAGAGTATAAGACGTGATAAAAACTAAATTTTATATGAGTCAATTAATTTCCATGAAAGTGAACTTTCAACTGAATAATAGCACAGTTCTGTAACGAAATTAGTACTATTATTATTATTTGGAATTGTAGCTTGAGTATCTTGTATACGGCTTTGTTTAAAAGGAATGATTTCGTTAGGATTATTATTATATTGTTTTGGAAATCGACTATTAATCAAACTACAAATACGAGCTTTTTACATGGTGTTAGTGTTTTAAATCGCAAGTGTTTAAAAGAAGAAAATGGCTACAGTTCTGCAACCTCCTCAAAGCTTCAGTCTGAAGAACTCAACCAGCATCAGCTTATTGTAGAAAAACTTTAAGCGACAGTGGACTAATTATGAGATTGCTTCAGGAGTGAATGAAAAGGACCAGAAAATAAGAATAGCTACATTTCTCCATGTTGGAGGAAGCGATGTAATGGAACGTTACAATGGATTCATATGGAAAGAAAGTGAAAATAAAGAAAATATTGATGATATAATCAAAAAGTTTGATGAAGACCTGTCTGATAAGACTAATATCGTGGCTGAAAGAATGAAATTTCTGCAGAGAAAATAAAAAGCTGAAGAAAATTGTGATGAATTTGTAAATTCATTACGTACACTTGTATCAACTTGCGAGTATAAAGACCCCCAAGAAGCACTCAGAGATCAATTTGTGTTAAATATTAAAAGTAAGAAATTACAAGAAAAGCTCCTCGACCAGGCACAGATTGACAATAAAAAACTAACTTTTGACAAGGCAGTTAGTCTTGTTAAAAATTTTGAACTAACAGCTAAACAGTTTAATGAAACTGTGGAAGAACCAAGCTGTACCGAAATAAATGATGTGAACATTTTCAAGAAATCTAATAACAGTTATTTGTGTTTTAAGTGTGGACATGAACACAAGAAATTTAATTGTCCGGCACATGGTAAGCAATGCCAATCATGCGGTTAATTCAATCATTTTCAGAAACAATGCTCTGCACAAAAGAAACTTAATTTCAAGAAAAATAATTTTGCGAAACAAGTTAAATCCGAGGAAAATGAATCACAGAATGCATCGGATTCAGAATATGATGAAAATGTAAGTGAAGTAATTAATAAATAGTATAAGAAGAAAGCATTTATTACTGTGGAAATAAATAATGTTCCAGTGAAAATGGAAATAGATAGTGGTGCCACATGCAATGTTATTAGTATGAGAACAATCAAGAAAATATATCGTAAAAGATATTCATTTAAAATAATGAAGAGTAGATCAAATTTGAGAACATACAATGGAGGTATTATCAAATCATCAGGAAACATTACTCTAGGATGTTTTAGAAAAGGAAAAAATCACAAAATTCAATTTGTTGTTGTGGAAGAAAACCTAGATACTATATTAGGATGTTCTTCAAGCGAAAAATGTGGATTTTTGAGAATAATTGACAATGATGTGTTAACAGTGAATGAATATGGAACGGCAGAGGTAAATATTGATAAGTATAATGATTTATATGAAGGATTGGGTCAGCTTGGAAATGAATATGATATCAAGTTGGACGAATCAATAACTCCTTGCATCCATGCTCCTCGACGTGTACCATTTTCGTTACAAAAACAACTGAAAGATACTTTAGATAATCTGGAAGAAAAAGGAGTTTTAATTAAAGTAGATCAGCCAACAGATTGGGTATCAAGTATGGTCACAGTTAAAAAGCCAAATGGTGATTTGAGAATTTTGTCTCGACCCTTCTGATTTGAATAAAGCCATAAAGAGGCCCCATTATCCAATGCCCACATTAGAACAAATTTTACCAAAATTGAATTAAGCAAAGATATTTTCTCTATTAGATGCCAAGAATGGTTTTTGGCAGATTCGCCTTTCTGAAAAATCTAGTTTCCTAACTTGCTTTAACACTCCATATGGTCGTTATCGCTGGACAGTCATGCCATTCGGTATATCTTCTGCTCCTGAAGAATACCAAAGACGTATGAGTGAAGAATTAGAAGGTTTAAATGGTATTGCAGTGGTAGCGGATGACATTCTGGTATATGACGATGGTGGAATTGAAAAAGAAGCAAGAATAAATCATGAACAAAACCTAAAAGCACTGCTTGATAGATGTCGACAAAGGTCCATTAAATTGAACAAAGATAAAATGAGACTAAGACTTAAAGAGTTAACATACATAGGACATGTGATCTCAGAAGATGGTATTAAGCCTGATCTAAAGAAGGTAGACACCATTATGAACATGCCTACTCCAGAAAATGTAACTCAATTAAAAAGATTTCTAGGTATGATCAGTTACGTTTCAAATTTTCTTCCATGTATATCCAAATATACAGAATCTCTACGAAAGTTAGAACATAAAGGACAACAATGGGTTTGGACGGATCATCATGCGAAAATGTATCAACAAATTAAGAAAATGGTTAGTTCAAGCCCAATACTACGATATTACGATCCCGATGAATAGATTACACTTCATTGTGATGCCTCAATGGCAGGATTAGGAACAGTACGGCTTCTAAAAGGACAGCCTGTTGCCTTCGGATCTAGAGCCTTAACTCCTACAGAACAGAATTACGCCCAAATAGAAAAGGAAGCGTTGTCAATTCTATTTGGTTGTCAACATTTTGAGCAATATATATATGGAAGAGAAATTACAGTTCAAACTGACCACAAACCTTTGGAAAGTATCTTCAAGAAACCGCTCACTAAAGCACCCAAGCGTTTGCAAAGAATTATGCTGTACTTACAACCGTATAATGTGAAGCCTGTGTATGTATGTACCGGGTAAACTTATGCTTAGCGCAGACACGTTGAGCAGAGATACTAAAGAAATTAGAGATAATCTAAACAATAAAGAAGGCAATACAACGGTTATGCAAGATCAAGTTTGGAACTTAAACAATGAAATTCAACAAATTAAATTAAGTGAAGATCATTTAATAAAACATAAATTTATTGAACAAATCCGTGAGAAAACTAAGCAAGATAAATCATTACAAATATTGAAACGTTATATTCAATATGGCTGGCCATCAGACAGAAATATTATTGAAAGTGACGTTAAATCTTATTTCAATTGCAGAGACGAATTAAGCTATGAAAACGATGTATTATATAAAGGACAACAATTGATTGTTCCAAAAGAGTTACGACCTGAAGCACTAAAAAGAATTCACCACTCGGTGAATTCTTTCGACCACTCGGGAATTGAAAGCAATGTTAGAAGATCAAAGGATACTTTGTATTAGCCTAATATAAGAAATGAAATAAAAACCATGGCAGAGAATTGTGAAATATGTAATAATTATAAAAAGAAACAACAAAAAGACACCATAATTCAAGATGAGCTACCAACAAGACCATGGGAGAAAGTTGGAATGGATATATTTCAATGGGACAATAAGAATTTTTTAATAATCAGTGATTATTTTTCTAACTATTTTGAGTTAAATAAGCTAATCAACATATCTAGCAAGCAAATAATAACTCACTGTAAAGCACATTTTGCTCGATATGGAATACCAGAAACTGTTATATCTGATCAAGGAACACAGTTCACGTCTGCTGAATTTAAAGAATTTGCACAAAAATGGGAATTTAATCACAAAATGTCTTCACCATATCATCATCAATCTAATGGAAAGGCAGAAAATTCTGTTAAAACTGCAAAGAGAATCTTACAAAGATGTTTGGACTCTGGTGATGACTTTCATTTGGCGTTATTGGTTTGGAGAAATACCCCAACTGAAGGATATTCTACTTCTCCAACTGAAAAATTAATGAATAGGAAAACTAAATCTTTATTACCAATAAAAGAACAAAATTTGCAACTAAAAGATTATAACAAAACCTAAGAAGAAATGAAAATACAAAAAGACAAACAGAAACTGTATTACAACAAGAACGCTAAGGATTTGATACCATTAGAAGTCGGACAAGTAGTAAGAATTGAACCAGTTATTTTAGGAGATAAAATATGGAAGAAAGGTAAATGTATTGAAAGATTAGGAATAAGACAGTACAAAATCTTACTAGAAAATGGAAGACACTACATAAGGAACAGAAGACAATTGGTATTAACAAATGAAAAATGGACCGATGAAATGACAACAAGAAGCAAAAATATAAATATTGAAGAAACAAATAACGAAAAGAGAAATTCTGATATTTATGATAAAACCATAGTTCTCAACCGAAACGGACATGAATCTACAACAACAGCCAATAATTCTTCTACGTTCGTTCAACCTAAACGGAGTACACGATTACAAACAGGAGCTATGCAACCTAAAAACTACAAAGAATAAATATATATATTATTTATTTATTAGTATTGTTCAGAGTAGAAAGAAGGAGATGTAACGAAATTAGTACTATTATTATTATTTGGAATTGTAGCTTGAGTATCTTGTATACGGCTTTGTTTAAAAGGAATGATTTCGTTAGGATTATTATTATATTGTTTTGGAAATCGATTATTAATCAAACATCAAATACGAGCTTTTTACAAGTTCTTATTTCGAAATTACTTGTGTGACGTCACAAGTTTTAATTGATGACACGTCTGTGTAGTTACTGTCACTGTAGTATATTCGGAGGTTCCAATACTGTACTTAGCATACTTTACTATGTATTTACTATGCATAGCGTGTTCTCACCAGATCTATAAACTTGTAAGTCTCGATTCTGCAATATCTGTTTCCTTGTTTATTAGGTATTTGTTAAATTTAATGTGATTCAATCTAATTATTCATAGTGTATTTGCTTCGTTTTCAGAAACGTTGTTAAACATATCAATAAAGAAATCACAACTCGCACTAATTCACCACCCCAATAGAATTTAATGCCGAGACAATAACAAAGATAGGATAATGTTCTGAAATATAGAAGCCATTGCCTCATTGCATATTAATAAATTATCAAGGATATTAATCTTACAAAGAAGTGATGTGGTAATTATTATATTTCTAAACAAAAAAGAAACTATTGGGCAACATTATTATGGTTTAATAATTATTGATCTCCAAGCAGAATTTCCAAAATAAGAATGACTATAAAAGGTTACATCATCAACTTATATTGTCGAACTGGAGGAATATTTTCCTCTCTAAAATCATGCACTCTTGTACAGTCCGGTCATATAAGAGTTAGCTAAATTCCCTTTTGGTCCCGAAAAACTTAATTTGGAAGCATAAAATTAAAGACATGTTAGGAACGTTAAGAAATTCATTATTAAAATCGATTGAGTATTTAGATAAAAGATCTATAATCTCTTTGAATTTAATCGAATGGAAAGGCCATAATTAGGTTCATTCACTAGATGAAATTAAAAGGACATAAACTGGTAAATAAGAGTCTTTATTTAGTCTATGAATTTGGAAGGAACTAAACTGATGTGCAAGAGTCAGGAATCAGTCTATGAATTTAGAAGGAACTCCCGTCTCTTGTTTGAAATAGTTATCCTTTTCGTTTGAAATAGTTTGGAATAGTTATACTCTACTACACTGGAATGATATTGCCACACTCTTTGAGTAAGTCTATCATTGACTTTTCCTCACTATTTGTATGGTGTAAATTCAAATGATCTACTAATGGTTCATACGTTCGTTCATCAAAATAAAAAAAATGTAAACCAATAATCAAATTAACATCACTAATCAACACACTTATTTACACCTTAATGTTAAAATAAAACTTTAAGTTATAGAATATTGTAGTGATACATGATCACTAACTAATTTGGTATTCTAATTAAATGTTTTAAATAAAATTTCTTACAATTCCAATGTATAATTTCTTATGTCTCATTTATTTTCATATTTAATCTTAGAACTTCTAAATAATTCTCATTTTTCATTTCCTAATATTAGGAAGTTAAATTTTTCTTTTTTGTTATAAAATAATTTGCCTAAATAGTTTAAACACACCATATCATTCTACTTTATCATTTCACTATAATTTATCATTTTGTTCAATATTTATGAGTCAATAATGTTCAAGAGTTTGATCTAGAATGTTCTAGTAAGTTCCTTCTGGAGCAAAGCAAAACTTTAACTTATTATATATATATTCTAAACTAACTAATGTTCAAACTGTATATTTTGTAATTAGGTTCTTTACTTTTTATGTATTATTTATTATAACATTTTAATTCTTATTGACAAGTTCATTTTTATAAATAGGTAGATATAAACTTTTGTTATTGCGCATGCGCAAAGTGTGTTTGCCCAGCCTGCATATAAAAGACTGTGATGCCACATTGCTAAATCCTTTTCCAATCACTCATTACATTTAATTACAGCAGGAATCTACTCGGCAGTGACTCTACCACTCACTCACTTAACCTAAGTAAAATCTTCATAATGTTTTAGGGGAACGTCACAGTTCTCGGACACTCATAGTGCCCGGATAGTGGGCGTTAAAATAAGTCATGTGACCGAGTTCTCTAGAAATTCCCAAACACCCACTTTCCGAGTACTGTGAGTAAATAATTTTCTCGAATAGCTACTGAGATTTTCTCCACCTCTAAATGATATCTGATATTTCTATTTATACGATGATTGGTTTAATCGGAAGAAATAATTAATTGTGTAACAAGTGCACTGGCAATTATAAAGAAAACTACTTACTAACCTAGGTACCCGGCCTCGACCGAATGTTTTGAGAATTTGCTAGCAAGATTGTATGTACACACAATAGGTAGTAAGTAGTTCATTACATACGTGATACGTATAGAGTAAATTATGAATTATCGGCCATTTTCACATCTTCGGTCATATAAGAAAAACTATATTATACCTAGGTAATTGTTATTTTATTTTTATTGGTGTACATCGATACCTGCAGGTACCTATCATGGATACCAATTGAAACAAAAATAAAATGACAATAATAATATCGTTTTTCTTATAGGTAGGTATGACCGAAGATGTGAAACTGACCGATAATTCGTAATTTATCCTACTAAGTATAGTAAGATACTTAGAACCTAGGAAACTAGCTATTACACTTATTATAATTAACTAGGTACTGGGTACCTACCAAGATAGACTAAGTACTGTACTTCAGTAAATAACTAACCAGTTAGGTACTGCAGAAAAGTAAATACATAACTAACTACCTGCCTAGGTACCTACCTTTTTACTACCTACTTGCTACAGTGAAGTTAATAACTAAGTAGGTAGGTAACCTAGGTAGCTAACTAACGATTAAATGTACGGTAAATAAATAAGTAGGAGGTGCTAAACTGCTACAGAGAAGTAAATTAACAACTAGGTATACTGCAAATGAGTAAATAACTAGGTATATCTACCTAGGTACCTATCTAAGTAAATTACTAACTATACCTAGATACTGAGAAATACTAATCACTTTTCTGTCAGTTACCTATGTATAAATAAACTAAAATGTTTCTAATTACAAAAGTTTACGGATAATATAAACACGATCTGATAGAAAATAATAGACACTTACACTCACTCACAGATTTTTAAAACTGGAGCCTTTTCGTCACAGTGACGTCTTGTGATGTCACTCACGCGTCATGTATTACTGCGCAGTTGAAGAATTGAATTCATCATAAATAGTTGAATAAAATTTATTCAAAATAAATATAATATAATTTAGTGTAATCTTATGTTTCTTAAACCACACAATGAAATATAAGAGTTAAGATCTCATTATTACCAAGTTTACGAACGCTTTATCTACGCAATGCAAACTAGACCTACATTATTAGCGGGAAAGATACATAATGTACTACGATAAGATACACCTGTGATTCAAGTGGCTAAAAAAGCCGTTTCAATATTTAATTGAAAAAAAATGATGCACAATTTTCTGTAAGAGTATTGTAAATAGCAAACAACTTGAAATATTCTTTATTTGGCTGATTAATACTGGCACAGACTAGTAACGATTCTGAACCACAGGGGGCGCGCGTGAGGTATTTTAGGGAGATTTTTTTGGAGTGAAATGTCTTCGCGGGTAAAAGATAATAATGTGAGCATCTCATAAATTTTAGATCTGTATAAGAAGATTTCTTTCTATATTAAATGGTATAGAATAGGTAGGTATATTTAGATTAAAATGAAAGAATTAACTAAAATATATTCTCCATATATGATAGGTATGATCACAGTATATGTAGTATATATAGACATTCTGAATATAGGTAAGTACATGAAATTATATTCTGTATACTGGAAATCTTAACAAATTTCAAAATACGTTTAAACAATGATAAATAGATATGATTTTATCTTTAATTAAATGTTTATATAATATTATAGATACCTTTAATGACTTAAAAGTGATTTTGGAACGATTAGTTTGCGTAGTAAAGTATAAATATTAGGCTAGTTATGGGTTCTATCGATAGATACTTATAATATAAAATTATAGAAAAATTTCACGATTTAACATTTAATATTTAAAAAAATGTATGAATAATTCTTTCTATATATATTTATTTTTCACATGATTTTTTTACAAACATTTTTTCCATACATCTTTTCTTACATACATTTTTTTAATTTTCATTTTTAACATAATTTTTTTTAATAAATTTTTTTGCATAATTTTCATTTGACAAAAAAAAATTTACATTTATGTTTTACATATTTTTTTTTAAAATATATCTCTGTATACACATTTATTTCAAAATATTTTTTTAATATATGTTATTCAACATATATTTTATTTCTTTTACTATATTGATACCCCATTAATTTTAATGGTCTTGTCAGAATAAATGGTATATTTTATTTTATTTTATTTCTTGCATATTTCCAGTGAAAATGGTATTAGTAATACATGTCGCCGGAATAACCCGAAAATGTCGGAAGGGGATGATATTCGCTAGGAATATCGCCGGAATATCCCGAAAATGTCGGATGGGGATGATATTCGTTAGGAATATCGCGGGAATATCCCGAAAATGTCGGAAGGGAATCATATTGGTAATGCATGTCGCGGGAACATTCCCTGGACATCGGGCCGCGATATTGTGACACTGAGGGGAGGTTGCGATATCGAGGGGATGTTCCAGGAACATCGCAATGTTACCTGGGTAGTTATCGATGATAACCTAAAGATAAACTTGAATTATCATATTGCATAAAGTTCTTTAAAAATCCTACTTCTACTGTGTCCAGGATGGTCGAGTGGTTAGCGTCGCAAGCAGAAGTCAACAAGGTGCTGGTTCGAGACCCGCAAACATTACTTCATTTATTTCTCCATTTATTTCAATTTAATTTGTATATAACAATATGTATCATTCAACTAATTCATTTAAAGTCAAACGTACACGTACAAATGATGAATATGCTAAGAAATATTAATTTTGGTATTCTTATTTTTATATACTTACTCTATTCTAGATATCCAGAGAATATTCCCATATAATTCCATCGATTTTGAGGGAATATCCCCTCATTATCATGATTATCTCAATTTTATTCCCTTGTTATCGAGGGAATAATAATTTCGGTATTCCTTGCCCTTCCCTTGTAATTGAGGAAATATTCCTGGGATAATATATTTAAATCCCATCCTTATTCCCTCAATATCATTTGGAGATATCACCATATCGCTAAAAGGTCAAAATAGGATATCCTGTCGATAACGATGCTAAGAAATTAATTCGAAAATTAATTTGAAGACTGTAAAGTATACCATGAAAGTTCTTAATTTTAACCAGGAAGCTAGGTACACAAGTAATTTAATAATTTATAGAGGTATAGGACTTGCATTAAAAGCTGATAAGTTTTAATAATTTTAGGAATATTATAAACTGTATTATAAGTTATAACTATATTTGAAATAACAATCTCTGTGGGGAATACATATAACACAGGAAAAATATTTATTCAATAAGTGTAGCTATATAAATAGAAAGATACATGCTTTGTTCTAAATTTACTTGAATGACATATTAATTGGAATCATTTTGTGGTCGAAGATGCAATATTTAATGATGAAAATGTTTCAGAATAATATAAGTACTAATTCTTCTTACTAATTTTACAGTATTCGAAAGGGATCTTGTACTTCATTATTTTGCATTACTTATAATTTTTTGTCTATTTATGAAGTATTCTATGTTCTTGTTTATTTTATCCCCAGACAGTGTATCAATAAACTTCATTATTATTCTACGGCATTCGTTGAAAACAAATTACAACAAAATTCTACAATGGAATGAATATCTTTATTCTCATTGAGTATAAACTTTAACCATACTATATTGGTATATATTATGAACTGTAATAATAAAATTTTATCTACATTGCAAGGTATTTATTCAATAGTAAACATGATTCACCAATTTCATTTTTTAAGCTTTTAATAAACCTTTTAATAACACAAGAGGTCATTTGAGCGATTGTAGCTACTGAAACATGCACGAATAGTTACAAATTAAAATGATGATTGCTATTAAGTTCAAATACTCAGTTTGCAATGTAACAATAGCTCTTTAAAACTCAATACAGTAATGATTATTTACAATACAATTTGATACAATCGATACAATACAATTGTTTCGCATCAGTCAAAGTGTGCAATATAATTATTTATTTAGAGACTGAGTTATGCATCGTAATGGACTTTACCGCGAAGAGGAAAAAATGCTATAAACTCACTCGTGTTTAATGTTCATAACTTGGCCAAAGTCTGCTAATGCTCCATTAGCTTTGCCAAAGTAACCTGTTTATCTGAGTAATCACTCATTATAAGGCATGCAGCCTCTTAATAAACTGCAGAGTTAAGATAAAAAGAAAATTTGACTGCCTTATTTAGTGTACTGTATCAGTAGAGAGCGATAGGAATATATACCAACACATTTATTTTTATTATACCGATAGAAATAAATACTAACACATTCACTTCTATTATAGCGATAGGAATAAATACTAACACATTCACTTCTATTATGGCGATGAGAATAAATATTAACACAGTTACTTCTATTATAGCGATAAGAATAAATACTAACACATTCACTTCTATTATAGCGATGAGAATAAATATTAACACAGTTACTTCTATTATAGCGATAAGAATAAATACTAACACATTCACTTCTATTATAGCGATAGGAATAAATACTAACACATTTACTTTTATTATAGCGATAGGAATAAATACTAACACAGTTACTTCTATTATAGCGATAGGAATAAATACTAACACATTTACTTCTATTATAGCGATAGGAATAAATACTAACACAGTTACTTCTATTATAGCGATAGGAATAAATACTAACACAGTTACTTCTATTATAGCGATAGGAATAAATACTAACACATTTACTTCTATTATAGCGATAGGAATAAATACTAACACAGTTACTTCTATTATAGCGATAGGAATAAATACTAACACATTTACTTTTATTATAGCGATAGGAATAAATACCAACACAGTTACTTCTATTATAGCGATTGTAATAAATACTAACACATTTACTTTTATTATAGCGATAGGAATAAATACTAACACATTCACTTCTATTATAGCGATAGGAATAAATACTAACACAGTTACTTCTATTATAGCGATAGGAATAAATACTAACACAGTTACTTCTATTATAGCGATTGTAATAAATACTAACACATTTACTTTTATTATAGCGATAGGAATAAATACTAACACATTTACTTCTATTATAGCGATAGGGATAAATACTAACACATTTACTTCTATTATAGCGATAGGAATAAATACTAACACAGTTACTTCTATTATAGCGATAGGAATAATTACTAAAACATGTACTTCTATTATAGCGATGGGAATAAATGCTAACGCATGTTTTCTATTATAGCGATAGGAATAAATACTAACATGTGTACTTTTATTATAGCGATAGGAATAAATACTAACACAAGTTACTTTAAGCTATTTAGAAAATACAGTAAACAAATTCATTCATATATATTATAGTTAGAACAGCTGCAATTTCTTGTAATATATACATAGAAATTATTTATTACCACAGTAACTAAATTCATCCGATTCCATGTCTTGCATCACATCTTCTTTGACTTGGAAACAACTTCATTGGATATAAATTATAACTCATTTTCTGTTTAGTTGTCGAGAAAAATATAAATATTTTATTAGGATTTATTCTTGAAAAGCTTCAAGAAAAATAGTTAGACTTATTTAATTAGAGTGTCTTCCTTTGAAATTAATAATTTGAAATAATATGACTGAAGTAATAATATATGCAAAAATATTCAATTTGAATATTTATCCCAAAATAGAATTGGTAAAACTTAATCACTGATATAATAACTTGCAAAGATAAATTGCAATTTAACAATATGGACATAGTAATATATAATGTTTGATCATTAACTAAATATATTCAATACCCATCAACGATTGATTTATCATATATCTCTGCATGTGAGTATTTATGTATATTACACGAGGAAACCTTTTGAAAATTTGACCAAAATCTCAAAAATTAAGTAACAATCCTGCAAAATCCAACCCAGGCATGAAGGATTTATTCACGGGATATTAAGAGAATATCCCAAGCAACATAAGTTAATGGGACCCATGTTGGCACTAGGTGTACAAATCATGGTGACAGCATGGGCTGTTATGTTGAAACAATCTTGAACAGAGATGTTGCCAATATGTTATTCAGTTTCAGCCATTTAATGTTGACACGTTACATAGTAATCAGGTTGGGCCAATATGACAATTCAATGGAATGGATTCACCACATTGAACCAACCTTCTCCCAATGTAACATTCCATGAGAATGGAAAACCACATTATCCCCGTGTAATTTTTAAGCTACTTTTCAGTCTGCCATCTCATACCCATCTAACCATCTAGTGCTCGTGTTGGCACAATGTGTCATGGTTGTTTGGGATACCCACTATGATCTCTTATATTTAATTTCATCTTCTAATGTTTTAATTTTTCAGCAATAATAATGTTGAAGATAATTTTCCAGTCATTTCTTGACGTTATTAATATAATTCTCAAAAATTAATTAGTGTCACTTCAGATAGCGTTCTTATAATTAGTCCAATCTTTGCTCTCGATATTTTGACACTCTAGTTTCAAATTCCGACAATTCAAACTGTCCATTTATTTGAATTTCAAGAGATACTTTATAAGCTTCGCTGGTTGCATATGACGAGCGTCCATCAGAAAATAAATAATAAACTGAGCACTTTGTTGACATTCTCTCTTAATTTAATATAAGTTATTCGTCTGTTGTAGAAAATACTCTGGCAAAATTCTGATGCAAATATAACTTTTTTATTTATAAACTTTAATGAAAATAGTTTCTCTCACCAAAATATATTGGCGGTGAATAATCTGGATTAACATATTTTCCAGCGCTGTATATTAGGTATAAGTTAAAATATCCTATGTCTAATTAATAACAGCAATTTACATGAACTCCAATACCTTTTCCAAATCATTGCGTTAGGAAAAAAAGTTTATTTTGTATAAGGCACCAAAAGTACGTTTCTGAAGCTTCCTTAAAAAGTTCTCTCCCTCATTTTTCCTCATAATTATTCCCCCACATTGTCACGAGATGAGAAGATCCAAATCAACCAACAACTGGATGGGAAGAAGAGTAGAAGTCGATGTCAATTCGGACACCATGCAATGTCCTTCAAAAGACTGTTGTTTGTTCCTGGAGATATGCTAACGCTTTGGACATTCCTGTTGTTTTGTAATCTTGAAATTCTCTTTGTGAGGTGATAATTAAAAAGAATATATTTATATCTTAGTTTATTGAAAGATTTTTGGAAGAATAAAATTAAATTTACAAATGAAATTATTAAACATTAGTCACCGTTCATATTATATTTATTTCCAATCGAAATACTTAAACTATTAATACAATTCAAATTAATTGGCTTGAGTATCAGAATAAAGAAAAATCACTTTTCATATATTGAAGGGATAGCCTTGTTCAAGAATTTTGCATTACTCCACCTTTAGGTGGTAAGAATAAACTTTTTAAAAATATTGAGAACTAGTGTATTTAACGGACTACATTTTTATAATTAACCCGATATCTTTTCTGTTATTTGAACTTTTCTGTTTTCCTGTGAATCCTTATTTTTCTGTTTTTTGAATTTTTCAGGATTATCGGTATTCTGGATTTCCGGTTTGCCGAATTTTTGGCTTAACCAATTTTCCTGTTTTCCAAAATTTTGAATTTCTGGTTCTATTCGAATTATATTAAAGTTAACCTTTTCTTCTGTATTAACGGATTATTTCAGATTTCTTGATTTATCAAGATTTCTGTTTCCTGATATAATATTTTGTTTGTCAGATTTTTTCTGATATTCGTGTTTGGATTAAAAATCCGGAAGATGAAAATTTCGTAAAAAAAGAAGTTTTTTTGTGATAATACATCATTACAGCGACTCTTTGAATTTCTCATCACGGTGACTTTGTCCTCTGACAGTACATCATCACAATGACTCTTTTCTCTGATAGTACATCATCACAAAGAATCTTTTCTCTGATTGTACATCATCACAGTGACTCTTTTCTCTGATAGTACATCATCACAATGACTCTTTTCTCTTATAGTACATCATCAAAGTGACACTTTTCTCTGATAGTACATCATCAAAGTGACTTTTTTCTCTGATAGTACATCATCACAATGAATCTTTTCTCTGATTGTACATCATCACAGTGACTAATTTCTCTGATAGTACATTATCACAGTGACTCTTTTCTCTGATAGTACATCATCAAAGTGACACTTTTCTCTTATAGTACATCATCTAAGTGACTTTTTTCTCTGATAGTACATCATCAAAGTGAATCTTATCTCTGAAATCATTCATTCCTTCATTTTCATTATTAGTAATTGCCAATCAGTTATTTATTTGTGTGTTCTTTTTATCAATATTGAAAATGTGTCCCTTTAAATTAGGTAAGTTATTAGTTAGATATCTTACAGCGAGAATATGAATAGCAAATAATTCCATGTCAAATTGCATACTTTTTTGAGAGATTGAAAATTCATTTCAGAATTCATACGCATAATCAATGCAAGTTACTAGAATGTGATACATGGAGTAATTCATTATTCATCTTCCTGATGCAGTTTTGGACTATGATTCCTCTAGTTCTCATAAGAATTTTCAAGTGTCCGACACCATTAGTTTGGATTTGGGAGGTTCGTTCTCATACAACTGATTTCGAGATGAAAATTAAATAAAAGTTTAATATTATTGTTATCATTATATGATAAGGGTAACAAGTGATTTATAAGAAGTATGAAATTATAAACTTAATTGTTATGAATTTAACCACAACTATAATGATCTACTCAACTTGTTGACAAATATTTCACATTTTGCTCTCATCGATGTGAAGGTTCTTTTTATTAACTCAGGATTATTTTTAAGACTTCCATTACACATGTGATTCTATTCCTCAGTTCATCCAAATTATTATATGAAGATAAAATATTTTATTATTGAAAATTCTCACAAAGTGTGAGAATAGGGCTTTTGGGTGGCCTTTTAATGCCACAGTTCAATTATTCTTTAATATTTTTTTTCCTGTATCCACTATTAAAGATCCGATTGAAAGTATTGCAATAGGGATATTTTTTCTCTTCAAGAGTTGCAAATAACTCTAATCGCATTTTTTTAATGTTTTTCTTTCAACTTTTTCTTTCACTCGAGTGAAATGCGGCCTCATCTTCGCCACTAACAATTCAACCAATCTTTTTTGTCGTTCAATGGACCACTGAGAAAATATACAGCGTCAAAGAAAATCTTCTGGTAAAATTTGTTACTTTATTTGGGTTTTGTAAGGATAAATTGTACATCATTACGGACGATTCGTTGAAAAAATGATGATGAGGGTAAATTCGTATCACTTAGTCTTTTCGAGACATTGGATTTTCAATTATTAATTGCCGTACAAACTCATTGCTTTAGTATTTTCTTGAAGTTTTCAAGCGTCCTCTATTTCCTTTGTTAAATAAAAAATAGTTCAATTTTATTAAATTTTTGAAGTCTCCCAAATAGTTTTCTCAGTTCGAGAGTTCCGTGTGAAATTCCAGTCCGATTTTATTCAGAATTAAAAATTGGGTTTTCTTTTTTGAAGTCTATATTGCACTTATTATGTGATCTCAAAACTTCACTTAATATCAGAGTATTTCAGTTGCTATTAGTGAATTAACTTTCAATTAGAATTATGAACAAAGAATTATAAAAGAAACATATGATATTATAATATATGCTTCAATATGTTTGAAAAGTATTGACCTATATTGACAAAGGAAAAGTCGATATTTATTCTTCAACTATATACACCTACATAAAAACAAGGCTCTCTCATAAATTCTGACCAGTAAACAGCAAACCAATTTTAACATCACATTTCTAACATCATTTATTTTATATAGGTACAAAGTCGCTGAACGTATTTCTGCTTTAGAAAATATAAACAAGATCACTGAAATACAAACCATATTACTGTCTAACAATACTTCCATAACATATAAAAACAAAGTTGAGTTCCTTCTCAATTTTTGTTGTGTATCTTAGGGATTAGGTTTGTTTTTCACAACAATTTTCAGATGTTGAATATGAAATTATTATTTGGACGGTATTACCACTTCGCAAAATCAAAATTTATTTTTAGCTGTAATATCTTGACTTTTGTTAGCATATTTAGAGTAAAGGGTGTCACAGCTAGAGTCACAGCAGATAGAGGAATTCAATTAAATATTTTAAGTAGAGGCACTATTCAAATATACACTATCCAATCTGGTCAAACAGATATGCATGGTACTTCATAAAATATTTAGAAATGTCTTATAGGATATATCGTGGAAAAATGTCATGCTTTTATAAAAATGTAAGAAAATTTTGTATTAAGAATAAAATTATATGGAATGGATATAAAATATTCTCCATCTTCATCTACTGAACCAAAATTTGATGTGAAGTGTTAAATTTTTTGAAAGTGGGTTTGTTATTCAAAGTTACTAATATTTTAGTAAATATCCTCCAATCTTTTTCATTAGAAATTAAAAAAAAATAATTTAAATAATTGAGATTCATATCAGTTTTATTGCATGAAGTTACGGGAAATACCTCGTATGTTTGTTGTGCTGGAAAAGTCAATTCAGTTATTGCATTCCAGTAATGCCGATGGGTGGCTAGATTTTAAAAAAGAAATAGGGTGCTCTTATTCAAAAATAATGTTGCTAATATAATCGCTATCAATTTACAGATCATCTACTACAGGAACTATATATTTTAAAATTTAATATATAAAGGAAAATATATGAAATAAAAACTAAAAATAGAGTTTAGAATTTATTCATATTAATTACTTATTGAAATTATTTCATTTCAAAGGAAATGACATCTTGACGCAAAGCTAATTTGGCCAATTGCTTAAATACCTTTCTAAGATGTCAACCTTCAACTGTTGGGGTTTATTTTACTCAAACTAATCTATAAATACTGTAGTCTTTGGTTAATCTGTGTTCAGTCTTAAACAGGACGATCTACGCTACGGTAGTGTTCCCTGGAGTTAGCATCAGACTTCCTTGTGTAGCAGTATTTAACTTTAGAGTTAACTCAATTGTGTATCTGCTCAGACACTGCACTCTACTAACCTCTATCTGATGTTCAATAGAGGATCTAAGTAAGATGTCTTGCGCGTTTCATTTATCCCTCCATTGTAGCCTAGAACCAAAAAAATACACACCACATATCATCACTTGAGAAAAGAACTTCAGAATAGAATTCCGTCATTGGAAAGTGGGGATCCTATTCTAACAATGGACAAAATGACAAACATTAATCGAATGAATTACGGAATTCATTAAAAATTATTTAAATTTAATGTAATATCAAAACTAGAAAACAAATACATTATCTAAGTTAGAATAATTTCTCTTATCCTAATAAAATCACATAACTATTTACGAGTACAATGTTCAATATGTCATGTTCCATTCATCTGACCTATAGAATATATTAAAATGAATTTACATATCTGAAGTTTTAATTACTAGTCTTCCTTTGAGATCACACTGTCCGTGAAGTTTTATTTTAAGCTTTAGAATGAAACGAGTGAATTAATTACATTTGGTTATACCCAAAATGAAATATTATGGTGGGGCCATAGAATATTATATTGAATCCCCTTCTTAATCTTCACTGGATCCACCATAACTTTATTCTCATGGATGTTACTATCATTACTAATATTGAATAAAAAAAATGTAAAAAAAAAATCAGAAGCTTTACAAATTTCTATAAAAATTGCTCTGTGGAAAAGTTCGTCCATGGAATATTCCTCCACTGATAGAAATTCCACTGCACAAATATGGTTATTTCAAATAAAATTGATTTCAGAAAATGTGTTTTTAGCGGTAACCAGACAACATTTTATTAGATAATAAGTTCATAAAATTATTATTAGATCAACGAATATAAAAGCTAAGGTCTGAATTTACAAAATAAGAGACGGATCAAACTATTGGCTCAAGGTTATTTTTAATTAATTTTATATTATAAATAAATTTAATATATTAAAAAAATTAAATAGTGTAAATTCCACAATAAATTTTCGCTGCCAACATGCTTTGGATCCCTTTTTGGATCCCTTTTGATTCTCCTTCACATTAATGACTTGTAAATTTAAGTGGACTAGAAAAAGACGGGTTTTTAGATAAACTTCAGAAACCTCAAATGGAATTTTTAAAATAACTTTATTCATTATAAAAGATTATAGCATGCCAATTCCTAGAACGTTTCTGGATATATTTGAGTTACTCCGAGATATTCGAAACATTATAGGAAATGATATATCCCCATTAATTCTGAAAAAACTTGTTTTCATGTTATGGAAGAGGTAACTATGAAGTTATGAAAATACATGACTTGCAATTTGCATATTAATTCGAGATAGTTTTAAATTCATCCTAGTTTTTTTTTAATATGTTACTATTATAATAAACTTCCTAAAATTAGTTTTTAGAGTAATATTGCTGTTTTTATGAAATGAGAGAAGTGATACAACTCTAAAGATGAATCTTTGAATTATATTGATTACATATAAATATATTATAAAAGCATTCCACAAGATTATCATATTGCCCAAACTTGTAAATGTACCCTTATTTTAAATCTTAAACTATCATTGTGAAAGTTGAAACTAAAGTTATTAAATGTATCATGTACTGAAATATGATGCTTACTTATCACACGTATTATTAGCTTTAAAAAAATAACGACTTACGCAGACTAAAATTTTTCAAACTTGTTTAATAAGCTATATTACAAATATAAAGCCTAAATATGATGTCTTTCATCTATATCTTGAAAATAGATTGAACAGATAAATTGCGATACACTAATTGACTTCAACCTCAAGTCATAGAGAGGATCAAATACCTCTAGAGAGGATTAATTAATTTGATTTTTATTTCAAAGAAGGATTTGTTCATTTATTATGTATCACTTACGCATCACATTATATTACATCATTCCACTAGAACTACAATGAGATATGTAAGTAACTTCAATTATACCAGGTGGGCCAAAGATAATTTACCATTTTGAAATTTTTTTACGCACAAGCCAAAAATGATAAAAATCTTCTGCAAATGGCAAATGGAAGATGAATACTAAAAGTTTTAGTGGATGTGAACCGAAATCACCATACCACATCAGATTTGAAATATTTTAAACATAGTTTTTAATGTGTGAAAAAAATGACTAAATTCAACATGGACGAGAGAGCTGCAATTGTTGAATATTACTTTTAACAAAATGGATCATTTGCTGGAGTAATCCTCAGCAAGGAGATGTTCTACCAGAAATGTTAATAAGAGGCCATCTAAACCATGCATTCTTGCCTTGGTAGAAAAATTCAGACAAAAATGATCATGTACTGACAAAGAGCGAACTGGAACATCGAAGTCATCTCGCACTGAAATTATTTAGCGTGTGAATCTCAGTGTAACAGAAGACAACACAAAATACCAGAATAACAGGACACAGACCACCAAAAGCGAGAAGAATTAGCACGATCATTCATGAATTTGGCGACTGACAAATTATTCATCACATTCAATAATGCAGATGAATCTCCTATTTATCTCAGTATAATACACGTGAATAAACAGATCTATAGATTTTTAAACAGAGTAATTCCCAAATTGTTCATGAACAGCCATTCCATCCACAGAAAGTAACTGTCTGGTGCGGATTATCAAGCTCTAAAATCATTGGGCCATACTTCTTTGAAGATGATGGAAGGACTGTTTGACTAGATAAGTTAGTGGTAGACAAATAAAATTTGTTAAAACATATTATTTAAAGAGTTTGTTGTAGCGAGCTGTTGTCCGGTAGAACGGAAATTTTTGTCCTTCGTATGAATATTGTCCGCATTATGAGCCCTACCTGTAGCATAATGGTGAATAGTCTATTTTTTTAATTTTATTTTTCCTAAAGAATATTGAAGTCTTTGAATAATATGTGGAAAATGTTTTTCTCACTTTAGAAAAAAATTAATCCGCTTTTTCAAGGTTGAAATATATTTTCTATAAAATACTCGTAAATTTTAATAACCTATAAAACCCTTTTATATACAAAGTGTGTAGACAACACAATATAAGTTTTCTCACAATTCTATTGAGATCCTTTTGTTAAAGGTTCAAGAAATAATTTTCAGGAAGTAACTCCCCTTATTTCATTGCATGGTCATAAGTAACGAGTTACCTGATCAGTGAAATTGTTCATTAACTCCCTTCTTAAAATTAATGTACACTGTTCACCACAGCTATAAACTGGCACTGAGATATTCGCCTTTTCACTTCATGGAATTTGAAGATTGTTTATTGAAGCTCTGACAAAAAATATTTATTCAGATTTAACAAAAATGTGAATGATAAAATATTTCACATGAAGATCAAGAAAATAATGAAATTCTTCAAAAGTCATATGAAACAAGAATCAATATGGAACAAACAACATATATAAAACAAACCATATACAGTATCGGCCATATTATAAGGAAAGGAAACAAAAAATACGATTAGATTATTGTCATTTCTGAAATTATCGGAATTTGTAAATGAAACCTATATTTGTATATTGCAAACAAAGTAATTTAAAATTAGATTCATATTAATTGAGAAGTATATTAATGTAAACTAAACTTAGTACATTTTAAGTTGGCTAAAAGTTAAGGAACGATGAAAGAAATGGAAGTTTTTCAAATATTAGAAGCGGAAATTCAATATTTAGTTAAAATTTCTCTATTCCTAATGAACTCACTACATCTTCAACCACAAGATTGGATTTGTTTCTTGCAAAAAGTTGCATTTGTTTCCCCCCATTCTTCGTTCTATGAATCCCACAAATGATTTGAATTCTGTGGATTTCTCCTCTGTGCCCTCTCTCCATGGAACTTCCAAACGTTTTCTATTGGGTTCATATCTGGACTCTGTGCTGGCCAATCCATAATTTGAATTTCTTGCTCTTCAAAGAAACTTCTCACCTTTTTAGTTTTATGATACGGCACGTTATCTTGCATACAAACATGGAGCAGGTTGGTTGCAAAAAGTAAGTTGGGGATGGCATATATTACCAAATGATCTGTTTTCAAGCCTATGCAATAACTCTGTCGTATAAACGGACGAGAGGGCAACCCCCTCAGAGGAAATCATCCCCCAAACCATCCCACTTCCCCCTCAAAATTTAACCGACTTTTTTACGCATTTAGATAGCCTTTCACCTGTTTTACGCCTTACGTACATTTTTCCATCGGCTCTGAACAAATTAAACTTGGCTTCGTCGCTTAAGTGAACTTTATCCCATTGTTCATCGGTCCAAACAACATGCTCATTAGCGAACTTCCAATGGGCGTTTTGGTTCTTCTTCTAGATTAAAGGTTTCGTTACCAGCATCCTATCATGCAATCCTGCGGCATTCAACCTGCAAGAAATTTACTTTCTTGATAGAGGCTTCCCTCTCTCTTCACTAAAATCACGAGAAATTTATGCTGCACTCTTGAAACGGTCATAAAGAGACATTCTCACAATAGTCCTATCTTGGCGATTGGACGTTTTTCAGGGTCTGCCGGTTTTAGGTGATGGATTCAAGGTATTTTCTTTGCTGTACTTAGATATCACACGATGGACAACGCTTTTCGTTCTTCGAACGATGTTAGCAATTGCTGAAATTGACTACTTCTCCTTGTAATTTGCCAAAAGGATTTCTTTTTCTGGGAGAGACATAGTTTACAATCATAGACATATGATTGTAAACAGTTATAATAACATAAAAGGTGTTAATTTTCTTAAGAAAGTTTAGATTCTGTCTTTTGAAACAACAATTTCCTTCTTTATTCCTTAATTTTTGGCCAGGGTAAAATATCCTTTCGTTATTTTTACAGATTAATGTTTGTAATCTAATAGAATGAATAGCGAACTCACTTACAATATCCCGTTGCTTTAATTGAACTTCGTATATTGCAATTCAATTTGAATGAATTATTTGTGAATGTAAATTACAGTTACTAAATTTATGTGACAACAGAATTTTGGTTCACAAATTATTTAAAAGATTTTTAGCTAATGCATTAAATTTTATCCAAATGAGTCTGAATTTTTCATTTTATTAACCCTGGAACGACCAGCGAGCATCAGATCGAGGTTCGGTCCGGTTTTAATTACTTATGCAAAATTCGAAAACTAATTGACTTCAGTTACTGAAACTTTGTGACTTTCATTGTCTCTGACCTATGTATTCATCGTATAAATAAATATCAGTGAAGATAATACAAAAAATTTTGTTCTATTTTATGTTACATCATTTTTGATAATGTGGACCTCTGGAGCCCGGATGAAGTACAATCGCTGCAGAGTCACATTTAGTCTCTGTTACCTGGATTTTCTGTTATCCGAATTTATTTCATCTGATTTCGGTTATCCGCGGACAATTATTTTGGTATTGGATTCAACACGTTGACCGCCATGACAGATATCAGAGGTTTGCCACTAGCGCCACGACTTTGCTGCGGTGCAACAGTTAGCGCAGACCAATGAATACCAAGAAAAAAAAATCTAGCGACTGTTGTCACGTTTTGCGTATGGGTCCGTGACGTATGGAATATTCTTACCACTCTCGACAAATATCTTTCTGAACCTTTTCCACAAATTAGATTTTCAAATGGCATCCTGTGATAGAGACTTCAACATGTATGTAAGATTTTTTGAATATGACAGTTTAAATCATGGTTTTAAATTATTTATTCAATTAAATTGTTTGTAATTTTTGATTTAGCCTATTTGATATCATTTGGCTAGGTATATGATGTGAGCCAAATTTTGGTGAGAAAATTTGCTTCCAGGCCCCAGCAAATTTAGTAGCTCTTTTAAGATTTCAAGCGAAAATTGACATACCTAGCAAGAAAAAAGTTGGTAATGAAGTAAAATAGCATGGTTCTAAACTTAATTGCCTCTGAAGGGTTTCCAGGAGACCGCGGGAGGTTGCACCGCTTTAATTCTGTAGAACCACCTTCAGAGGCTTGTATGTCTTCTTTTCAAATACCACGTGACAAGTACCACTCAGTCTGCATTTATCTGCATTTTATGATCCAAGTGCAAATGTTGGGTCACATATCAAAACACTAACAATAATTGTTAGTCCTGATAAATTATTCACTATGCATTTAATATTTCATGTGCGCATCATTTGCATTTATGTGCACAAAAAAGTACATAGGCTGAAACAGTGCTCGTTTTTGAAGTTATTGTTTTTGCTATTATAGGAAAATTTTGACATCTGAACGATTTGGTTAAGAATTGATTGTTCTTCAATGGTTTGTTATAAAATAATCACTGCAATTCTGAATCTGACTTTTGTGGGTGTGCAATTGGAATAATTTGACGTTGTATCTGTTCTTTTATATTCACAGATTAACATTATCAATCTATTTAAATTAATTAATATGAATTTTATTGATAAGCTTCAAAAAAGCTCTCTTACTACGGTTAAAGGTTTTATTCAATATTTTGTATATATTTCATATCTTTATGAAAACTTATTGCGCAGCATTTTTTTATTGCGCTGTATTTTAAATTTTACTGCGCACTAGCGCATCATAATGGCAACACTGTTTGCAATGTAAACGTTACCTTTATTCATTGAAACTACTTTTTTGATATATATTATTCTTTCATGTTTTCTTTATTTTTATTCGTTTCACCACATGGTTGTATCTTGGCTTCATTTGCAACTAGATTATGTGCACTCGGTAGAACGCATACCTTCGCCTCCGCTTTGACCCGTTCTCTCCCAATATTAAGGAAACTGCTAACTGGATAATAACCAATCGTCCCACTAAGTTTTATGCAATATGGTACAATACTTTTTGAGTTATAAATGACCTTGACCTTTGACCGGATCGTTTCAAAAATTCTACTAGATCGTTCCTGGTATTTGACCAATTATTGTACCATCAAATTTCAGACAATTTGGTTGAATACTTTTGAGTTACAAATGGCCTTGACCTTGATCTTTGACCTTTGATTTGATCACTCCCAAAATCTATCAAAATGGTTCCTGCATATTGACCAATCGTTCCACCAAGTTTCATGCAATATGCTATAATACTTTTTGAGTTATAAATGACTTTGACCTTTGACCGGATCGCTTCCAAAATTATACTAGATCGTTCCTGGTCATTAACCAATCGTTCCACCAAGTTTCATGCAATATATGATTCGATACTTTTTGAGTTATGAATGACCGTGACCTTGACCTTTGATCGGGTCAAAAAACTAGCAGCAGGTCACTGGACATGGACCAATCGTTTCACCAAATTTCAGGCAATTAGGTTAAACACTTTTTCAGTTAATCGAATAACAAGATGATATTGCATTAACAACTCTAAGAACATCTGAAACTCACGATACTTTTATTATTTAGAGGATACTGATCTGTTAGTGTTACTGATCCATCACATGAATGTCACTTCTCCTGTTAACATGACATCATACTTATATCGGACAAAAGTGATTCATGTAAGATATGAACCATCAAGCATGTAATAGGAGCACTCGGACTAAACATTGCCAATACATATACTTCTAGGATGCGATACAACCTCTAGGGTACATTCCATTGGGAAGGGAGCAGCACTGAAACAGTGAAGAACTGATCTTAATTTCAAAAAGATATGATGCCTTTTCTCAACAGTATACCTCAAAAAGATGATTTATCCCATGCATGCTGGTGAGAGATTGATTTTACTATTACATGGAGTATCAAAATCATCGAATGTCGATCGCCATCGATCATGGGGTATATTAATAAAGTGTGAACTGGAATAAACCTCTCCAGCCTGAAATGCTCTGTCCAACATTCCATTCGGTGAGAGTGTTCCATCAGGTTCAAGCAAGGATAGGAAATGATTTGAATCGTCTTGAATTTAGTTGGAGATTTGAAAATGACAGTCTGATGTTAATTTACACTACCAAACCCCCAGCTCCATATTCCCCCTTGAAAATGATCAGATGCAACTGTAAAGGGGATTGTAGTACCAAAAGTTGTACCTGATTCTGATATTTTCTTGCGATACTCCAATATTTGTGGTCAATGCAGAGGAGTATCTTGCCATAATTGTATGAAATATCATTGAAATGATAGTACTGTGTAGATTTATAAGTAAAATACAAATAAAATGCGTTTCATTAGCCGCAATTAGCAAAGGAAGGACATTTTTTAACCAGAAAGGTGCTTCAAAAAAACTCCACGGATATTGAAACATTGTTTTAAAAACTTCAAACTGAATTTCTTCAATAACTTCGAAATCCAATGACATAAAGTGGTAAACTTTTTTTTGTGATAAACTAATACCTATAAGTAACATATGTAAATATAAGCTTTCTAATATTTTTTGTCCAATTCAGCCATTTTTTCAGCTAGATTGACCGGACTAGTAGCATTGAAACATGTTGGTATTCAATGGTCTGTGCAGTTCATGATATAAAGGTATGCTCACTAGAAACCAAAATGAGACTTGTTCTGCGCATCATGGTTGTGACGTCTCGTGGATCCTTCAGAGTTTGTTTACTTTTTAGCGAATTACTAGTTAGTAGTCTCTATTCGTACCTGCCAGACAAAGTGCCACTTCAGTGACCTTACACAAATTTATTCAATTAATTAATTTATTATGTCGTTAGTTTGTGCAGTGTTTGGATGTTATGAAGTTGTTGTTCATAATGCTTTTAAATTACATAGGTTTCCTAAAGATCCAAATTTGAGAAATGTTTGGGAACATAGATGTAGAAGATAGATGGGAACATAGATGTAGTGTTTAATTGAGAACATAGATGCGTCCCTTCAGCCTCGAACTGTTGATTATGTATTGTCTTTTTATCATTTATTTAACGCTAATTGCTGTTTTAGAGGATAGCACTTGGGTTAGGTTACAGGTATGCTCTTCAACTACTACGAGGTCTTAGATTTTGTGTTAGGTTGACTCGTAAGTTCCATTTACTATCACCTCATCATTATCCTCTTCCATCGGTGAGTGTAGCCACCGGTGTTTGTGTCCCTTTTCGTCACACTCATTGGTAAGTGACGGTATTCACAGAGTAGCTTTACTGTATCCATGAGCATTGTCAACGACTGTGGTAAGTGACTATGTTCATTGAGCCACTTTCCCTTCTGACTGCTTCCAAAATATAATGAATATATAATAGTCTTATTTATATATAAATCATATATCTCTTTCAATCTGAATGATTAGTTCAAATGTGATTTAAATAAGTCTTATATTATTGTACAGTATGGGCCACAAAAATGTTTCCGCTTTTTCAAATGCTCATAAATCGTTAACCAATGGATGAAAAAATTGTATCTTGGTCTCCTTTTCACCGCCTCTTATTGTTCTATTAACTGGTACAAACTATATTTAACTGATGGACATAGTGAAGAGGTAAGAAAAGAGTGAGGGTGATTATTTTTGTCATTGAGCGAAGGTTATTCTTAGAGCTAACTCTGTTATTTTACTTACTAAAAGGCAGTGAATAAAGGAAAAAAATTATAATGGTAGACAATTTAATACAGGGTGCTTACCCTTCTTTCTTTTAAAATATTTTGAAATAGAACAACTTCAGTGACATTTTGATCGTATTGAATTTTTCACTATCAATATTCGTTATTCGCTTGTTTATTGCATGGTTAAGACCCGTTTCACACTTTGCATTTTCAACGCCGCGGAAAAAAGCTCTTCTTAAAATGTGTTTACACTTGCATTTTTTTTATCGAAGATGTAAAAATCACATTAAATTCTTACTTCAGCGATGAAAAGCAAATGTGAACCCATTTTTGAAAGAGCTTTTTTACGCGCTGTTAAAAATGCAAGTGTGAAGCGGCCTTAACCATGCAATGAACAATCGAAGAACGAATATTCCTAGTGAAAACTTCAATAAGATCAAACTGTCACTGAAGTTGTTTAATTTCCAAATAGTTTCCTCCAAGGGAGTAGTGTAAGCACCCTGTAATAAAATGTCTACCATTATAATTTTTTCCTTTTATTCACTGCCAAGTAAAATCACAGAGTAAATCACAGAGTAAAATCACAGAGTTAGCTCTAAAAATAACTTTTGCGCAATGACAAAAAAAGTCACCCTCACTCTTTGCTTACCTGTTCTTAAACTATGTCCATCATTTAAAAATATTTTTCACCAGTTAATAGTACAATAACAGCCGGAGAAAAAGAGACCAAGATACAGTTTTTTCGACCGCAAATATATGATATATAAGTATTTGAAAAAGAGGAAACATTTTTGTGGCCCATATACTGTATACATATCTTACATATATTTCAATCTCAGTGATAAGTTTCAAATGTGATTTAATCTTTAATAGGTATATTTAATATAATTTTGATAATAAAGCACCATATATGTATTTGTAAACTAATATACTTGTAAGCTGTTAAGGATAAATAAATTTAATCTTTATACCTATTGTGGTATTCTTTTATATCTTTCTGAAAAAATAAACATTTTTTTTAAGTGCATTTTCAAAAATGTAAATTCCAGGTCTTTAAGACAGACAGTAATTAAATAATATCTACTTTGAAGAGAAAGCTTGTTATAGGTATCAGACTTAATAAATATTATTTAATTGTAGGTACTGTTCATTGATTCACGAACAATGCTTTACCAAAGGGGAAAATAGTCGTACATCTTAATTATTATTAAGTATAAAATGATTTCATAATCATGCGTTGCACCATCCAAATAATTTCATCTGTCAAACTTTAGTTTAGTTTCGCATAGCACTATAGTAATGATGTGCAAGGCCTTGTTTTGCATAGCATAATCATCCAAGGATATAAGATTTCAAATTTCCATTCTCTACTTAGGTAAGAATAGAAGCCATTTTATCTATGGCAAAGATAGTATTCTGTATTAGATACCTGTTTACAAAATCTTATATATAACTAATTTATACATCTTATACACATTTCATGAAGGAAAACTCTCACTAGGTACCTAAGTGATTAGTGGTACGGTCAAGAGCCCCCCCGGTCATGAGCCTCCTCCCCCTGTCATAAGCCCCCCCGGTCATAAGCTCTCCCGGTCACGAGCCCCCCTTCCCTGTTTTTTTAATCCTTATTTACCTAATTAAATAAATGAAGAACTACTTAGATAGAAATAACTGAGAGTTGCTAATGTAGTTTGTTATATCCGCTAGTTTGTTGTACTGCACACTTCATGATTGTTTAATGACCTGGCATGTGGGTTCGTGGGGCGGCACGCGCCCCCCTATATACATATATTTTAAGTTTAATCAGTAATAAACTACAAAAATGTCAATAAGGATTAAATAATATAGGTAAATAAGGATTAAAAACGGGGGGACTCGTGACTGGGGGCTCATGTCTGGGGTGCTTTATTGATGTAGAATCACCACTTTATTCAACTAAAAAAGTTAAATTTTGAGAAAAAGTTTGAAATATCCCCTAAAACGGCACACCCTACTGCATAGTGTATAGGCTTATATATTTATTTATGCATATTTTATTGGACATGAAAACTTACAGAAATGGAATTGACAAATTCTGTGAACACTATCATCCTTTTTTTGGAAGATGAAGCCTCATTTAGGGTTGATGGCGGTGGTGCAGCGTCAGATGTATCCTGCTGAATGCAGAATAGTTAATTTTGAAAACTGAATAATTGAATAACTTACTGTATAGTGTGTAGGCTTAGATGTTCATTTATGTGTACTGGCATCCCTCGCTTTAGATACTAAATCACAACTCAGTTTAATTGACAAACGGTAACAAAAGCAAGATAAAGTCATAAAAAAATTTACGATTGTCACTCCTTGATTATATATCTCATTTTCTATGGGTATTAATGAAAGAAAATTTGTTTTAGAATTCGAGTCACAGTTTATAGTCCCTAATCTATAAATTGTGATTAGAGTACTATACATATAACTATATGCCTATTATCAAACAGTGTTTGTGACTGTGATGAAAGTTTAAAGTAGTTAATTTATTTAAGGTTTTAAAATCCAACCATAGCTTAACTCTCACTCAGCATAGCGAGTAATTAATAGATACTTAGACTTCTATAACTATTGCGTTACATTGAACGAACAGCAATTCTATGCTCTATGAAATATTTTTGAAGGAACGGTACCTACTAAGTTTCAAGTTATTTGTACGTTCTACATTTTCGGACAAGTCCGAAAATTAAATTTTAATATTATAATTATTATTCAAGTTGGTATCATGAATACCAATTGAAATAAAAGTTAAATAATGATTATTATATAGAGTTTTTTATGTGTTCGAAAATATAGAACTGTGCATTAAAACGGAACTTTCCCTAAAATGGGACATGTTGAATTTTTGAATCAATTGCTTCTAATAACCTATCTGGATTATAATTTTGATGTTTTTTTCAGTTACCGTGATTTAATCACAAAAATTGACTTCGCTTTCTATGTCTACGAACGGTATTTATTTCGAAACGAGACTAGAAATAAGAACCACTTTTTAATAAAGTGAGATGTAGTTAAAGTGAGATCTGCCCCTATTTTATTGGACATGGAAACTTACAGCAATGGAATTGACAAATTCTGGGAACGCTATCTTCCTTTTTTTGGAACATGAGGCCTCATTAGGGTTTGATGGCGGTGGTGCAGCATCAGATGTATCCAGCTGAATGGAGAATAGTTATTTATGAAAACTAAATACTAGACTACCTAATATAGGTACATAACTATATATATAGTGATGGGATGAAGAATTGGTGATTCTTAGTGGTATTGGCTTTATTAAAAAAGTCAGTATTGGTACGGGTTAAATCCATGGCCAATACCTATACTTTGTACTATTTGTATTTAATATGAAATAACTAACAGGAAATTCAATTTTAGTTCATCAAGAAATAAGGATTAAATGAAATTCAAAATTTATTTTAACTTTCAAAATCCTTTATTTTATAAATAATATTGAAGAAACAAATTTAAATAGAATTGTAAACAATTAAACATGAGTCATGGCTCATGAACATATATAGAAATAAATTATATTCACTTTATTTATTATAATTGAAATCCTGATATATACAGAAGAGGAAAAAATCAAGGAAACCAGTTAAATATATCAACGTACACAGTTTTCCCCATAGCTGTGATCGATAGTAAAAAACTTTTGGTATCCAATATTCAATAACTTGAAATTTACCAATAATACCATGCCTGGTAAACCTATTTTTAGATATAACTATATCTTATCTACCCAAGGCAACTATCAACCGATAAATTAAGAGAATATTGGTGGATCAGTCAAATTATTGGAAATATGGTGGCAAATATTTTGCAGGTTCTTCTTAAAGATGATGAATGAAGTCAGTGGGATATTGTGTACAAAATAAGCCAGAGGCTTTCTGAGACAAATCTGAGTGAATATTAAATAATTTGAGATCCCTGAGGGAGATCTTGAATTTATTTCTATGCTACATACAATTTAGCTGAGAGAGATTTTCAATTAATTTCTATATTACCATTAAATTAGGCTATTCAAATACCTGAGGGAGATTCTGAATTTGCTACTGAGAGTAACTGTTTCTCAATTTAAAATATCTGAGAAATTTGTCATAGGACTTTTTGAAACCCTTATCGAGGGAAAATGTTGCTCTGGAAGGCCCTTTCCCTAATTAATTCTTATGTTTACATGTAGGGGAGGAAGTTCATCAATGAGACACTGGGAACAATGGGATATGCTGAATAACTTTTATATTTGAGGGTAATTTTTAACGAAATCTTAGTGGTAAATTAGGCATACTTCAATGCATTCACTCGCATTACATTCAGCGGTTGGGGTGCAGTCAGCTCTGTGTAAAAGCGAAAACGTGTTTTAGAGGTGGGAAAACAAAATTTTTCGTACTTTGTTTTAATTGTTATAAATCTTGTTATTTAACATATAAGATTACGACATTTTTCATAATATTAAGTAATATGTAAAATATGATCATATGAAAGGATTGCCTTTATACTTTTGTAGTTGAGCCGCTATACTCATATGTTTTCAAAATTGCGTCATGGTGATCATTGGGACAGAAAATTTGGTTAACAATGGGACAGTACCCTATTGTCAACCAAACCGTCTAGTTATTCCATATGAATCAATAAATATCTATTTTTGATACAATAACGTGAACTGTAGCTTCAGGGCTTCTTATAGAAACAGAGCGTCCAGCTGAAGCTGTACTTTCGACCATGTTCAAGGGCCTTAGCCATCTGAAGTTATCACAAAGCACTGCATAGAAAACAAATTTCATTAATAAAAGAAAAAGACGCAGCATGATTGCAACTGATATTCCAGAGAAAGATAAGCTTTTTGCTGGTGCCACTAAGGATAAGGCTTTCGAAATCACTTCATAAAGTATCCTCCGTAGATGGCCTGTGAACTATTGTTCTTGGTCTGGTATATAACTCTTAATCTAACTGATCCATTCGTCTGAAGAACTTAAATCTCTACCGAAAACGTTGAAATGGAGATTTATGCACTTGTAGAATTTGATGAGACTTCTAAAACGTATTCTGTTTGCCAAAAACATGAAAAAGATGTATACTAAATATTGATGTTAGGCGAAGATTCAAGTGCAATGAGCTTAATTTTCCAAATGTTCCAGACATGGCATCGGTGAAGCTAGAGGACATTAAACTGATATTGTATGAACCAACTAAGTGTGAGACAACATAAAGAGATAATTCGAACTTCAAATTTGACCAGAACCTCAACAATAAACAAGTTTGATAAACTGTCCCATCGTTCACCAGGGTATGTCCCATTGTTCATCAGTGCTGTTATACAATGGGACAACTGTTTTTGTTTTTTATTTAATTTATTTCTAGTCAACAGAATATGTGATAGCATTCGAGTTAGTTTCATTTTATAAAGGAATATCTATATTACACATGGATTTTTTATTTTTCATACGTTGCCAATAGTAAATGAAATATCAATCTTTCTGTGTTTTTTGTCCCATTGATGACCATCCTCCGCTAATAAATGGGTACAAATGTGATAATTTTGGTCTTTTTTGAGATGAATTATAGAATTTTTGGAGACATTTTGTCCTAAAAATGAAATCCTGCATACGGATTCTGTTCTCAGCAAAATACATATAAATATAGGAGGAAATTAAAGATTGTTTGCACATAAAATGTTATAAATGTCCCATATTTTGCAGACCGGACACAATCAACGAACAATGTTTTTGTGGAAATAATTCTTAATAGCTGAATTGATATTATGATGAAAAGTTTATCTTTTTGGCAATTCAAACTGGCAGACATGGAGCCAGCCTGCAGGATATGGGACATTTTTAACATTTTTGCGAGAACAATTATTAATTTCCTCCTTTATTTACATACATTTCACAGAAAACAGAAGCCAAAATGGAGTATTTCTTGGAGACCATTTTACCAGTTCCTGCTGTCTGGACATGAAGTAGCCATAATAATATTTATAAGTGGAAAATCTTGTGACTGGAAATTTTGCCACCAGAAAATTAGCCGTAAGGAATTTTCGTCGTGAGGAATTTTCGCTGTAACAATTTTTTGTAACTCTCGACTTGAGAACCCCAGACAAATTATGTGATCACCAAATTAAATGTTAGAATTGAGAGAGTCATCATAATTTAACAAGACACTCGATAGCAAACAATAACAATTTCATACAAAGAAAAAACAAAAATGGATGGACAATCAAACTTGTTCTTCATTTTTTTGTGAAACCTGTTTTTGACGATGTCAGGAAAGTTTATATGATATCAGTTGGAAAACTTGTTACCAAATGCAATTACACAATCAAATTGTGTTATGTTTCATTGTCCATCAAATAAAATTGTTTATTTTTCATTTTAACTATGATTATTAATTTTTATAGGTAAATTGCGAATTATCGGTCAGTTTCACGTTCACAACTTCGATCATATAAGAAAAAACTATATTATAATTGTTTTTTTATTTTTATTCTAATTGGTATCCATGATACCTGCAGGTATCACCGTATCATGGATACCAATCAAAATATATATAAAATATTATAATATTGTTTTTCCTTATATGACCGATAATTTACCCTATCGCTACTTGCAATTTTAGAGGATAATGAGGTCTTAGATTTTTGAATTAGGTAAGCTCGTATTCTTAATTACTATCGTCTATCGCCTCTACATTTTAGTCTTCCATCCGTGAGTGCAACCACCGGACTGGGCACAGTTGCTTTTGTCCCTTTTCATCACATTCCTTGGTAAGTGACTGCATTCATGTAGTAGCTTTTCTGCATCCATGAGCATTATCACCGATGGGCAATGGTGATAGGCGACTTTGTTCATGATGCCACTTTTCATTTTGACTGCTTCTGTCAGTCCTTTTTACTTTATTTTCTTTTGACGTCAGCGATATGGCCTTTGGTTCCGAATCAGATATTAAACATAAACCCCACTAAAATTAAATTAAAATAAAACTGGATTCAGATATTATATTATTATATATAGTCTGTTTTCTCTTTTTATCAGTACCTTTTTTACGGGGGTTAGAGAAATACCTTAGTAATAATTGTGATGATCACTTTATTTGTCTGGAGTTCTAAAACCGAGAGTTAAAAATAAAATTATCGGTAAATTGTGAAAATTTCTTGTGGAGAACTTTCTTGAGGCAAAAATTCCTATTACCAGAAAATCTTCACCCTGTAGCCCAATTTCTTGTTTTAAATATCTTAAATGTGGTGACCTGGGTTTAGCTAATTTGGAGACCAATTTATTTTCTCATCCTATTGGCAAAGTTTTCTGCCATACTTTGAAACATATGCTAAAGAGGCTATACCTGTAACCTAGGTACCTATCTAGTAGGTACCTATAGATACTCACCACAATCTTCTTACTGTCTTGGAAAGGCATCTCTTTTCAATTTGGTTTTAAATGGTGTAAGTTGGTAGGAGTAGTCAGATTTGCAGAAATGCAGGCTGCTTACAAAATATTGTGGACAAGAGTATCCAATTTGACACCATTAAGATTTAAATTTCCGCAT
Organism: Caprella mutica; assembly: GCA_947561585.1. Lineage (NCBI taxonomy): Eukaryota > Metazoa > Arthropoda > Malacostraca > Amphipoda > Caprellidae > Caprella > Caprella mutica. The sequence continues at coordinate 52,039 of CANNZV010002506.1, forward strand.
GCTTCATCCATTTTTGAGCATCATGCTTACGAAACGGAAATAATCTAGGCCTATAGTTCCAGTTTGTGCAGAATTAGTAGAACAATTCACAATATAAGAACATCTGTTAGTTCTTCTTAAACTACTTCTAGATTCAGTGTACTGTGCAGTTCATGATATAATAACTTGTAACAGGTATGCTCGCGCGCAGGTTCTCCCCAAACCCCCACAACCGTGCGGGAGTATTTTGTGACGTCATAGAAGTGAGGCTTTACCATGCTATTTTGTTTATATTTAATGATAGATAAATACAGCTTACTACATACCATTTTCATGACATTCACGTAAAGAATTTTACGAGAATTACGAATATGTCATCTTATTTTATCTGAAATACTTATTTACCCACTTACAATTATTTTTATTTCGTATATTTACATGTATTTGGTATGGAAATATAGGGTCAAGCAGGAAATTGCGGCACACTTACTAACTTCGGCCTCTAACAACAGAATATCATAGTTTCAAAACACTCGTTTAAAACTTAAATTGATAAGTTATAATATGCACTGTACTTCTTTTGATAGTTATGCAACAGTTATTGTATTTCGATTTGGAATGTTTGAGAGACTCTCTGTAGAGGGCCGCAATTTACCTGCGTGACCCTAACATCAGTAGTATGGTATGATAACCATGCTATTTCAAGGAAAAGGACCACTAAAGTTATATTTATGTGATCTACCATAACCATGCTATTTCAAGGAAAATGACCACTAAAGTTATATTTATGCGATCTACCTATAAAAATTTATGACATGTAAAATATATTAATTCACGGTGTTATTACTTCTATTAGAATCAACTTTAATTCATGTCTTATATTTTCTTGAGTTACCCCTGATAAGTTTTCTTCAAGGAAGTTTTTATTATGGTAATGCGTTCTTTGTTTGTTAGTTAGTTTGTCACGCACACTGATTTCGTCAAGTTGATATACATTTGAGAGCTGTTATTTCTTCGTTTCATTAATCCCCATATGTTCATAATTGTACCAAATCATATGTCTAATAACTTAAAAAAATTCCCTGAGACTATTTATTATAGAAAACACTAATTTCGAACCAAAGGAAGAATAATTCAATTAATTAATGTTTATTTATTAATATTCATGTTTAATAAATCTTATTTACCATTTTTCTGATTGCTTAATATTACCTAAATAAATGAAAAGATACTATGATAATTGATACTTTCAAAATGAATTTGCTATACGAGTGACAAAAATTTAATACACAATACCATTCTCTATGACGTCACGAGGGGGCTGCGCAGAAGAAATTCAATTTCGTCTCTTTTGCGAGCGTACCTTATAGAGGAGTTATCAAGGCTTATATACACCGGAAGGTTAACCAGACGAGCAAAGTGTACGACAATGGTCCGCAAATTAGACATTTTAGCAACCTCAAAATCCTCGTCCGGGCACCCAAGTCTCAGTAGATTCCACGACTGTTAACCTTTTACTCTATTTTAAACTTAATAAAATAGGTATTTTGATACCGAATACTTAATAAACATTAAAAGGTAGTACGCCAACTAGGTAAAATAACGTCCTAATTAGTAGTAGCACTGACTAGATAGGTTGATTGGTTTTAAGGGAATGGTTCAGGGTGTTTAGGATGTACCAATAATACTTGTCCGATTGAGCTGAGATTTTAACATAAGGTGTAAAGTGAAAAGAAATCATATGCTCTCTTTTGAGATTTTTTCATTTTGGGGCCCCCCTCCCCCGTGGGGGTCGAAAAACCTTCTTTTTCGACCCCCCCCGGGAAACTATAGAACGGCTTGGGGGTTGGTGCTACAGAAAAATTTATTGAAGCTAATATGTTCTCTACTACTATCCTAAGGTCGTGGTGCAGCTTTTTTTTTGAATTTCTATCTGAAAATTTTTTTATTTGAATTTAAAAAAAAAAATCATATTTTTTTTTTTTTTTTTTTTTTTTTCAAAAAAAATTAATTTTATAGAAAAAGTTATAGGAAAAGGGCTTCACCACGACCTTAGGAATTTCGGTCTGAACATATTAGCTCTTATACATTTTTCTGTAGCACCAACCCCCAAAAAGTTCTATACTTTTGAACGTGGAGAATTTGAGAAAAAATGGTACTTAGATAATGGAGGAAGAAAAAAAAATTTCAAAATTTTTTTAAATTTAAAAAAAAAATATATGCTTTTCGTCCCAGCCAAGAAGACTCATCAGGTCGCTTCGGGGGTCAACCCAGGCAGCGACGAAGCCTTCAACCATAAATGGGAGGCAAAAAAACAACACAGAAACAACACAAAAACAACCTCAAAACAACCTCAAAACTCCCTAACCCCCAAACTGAGAAGCGTGTTTGACACACGTACAAACGTACTAGGTGAATGAAATTTTTTTTTTTTTTCTTTGGTAAATTTGCAGGGTAACTAAATTAAAAAAAAAAAAAACGAAAAAAATCCTAAACACCCTGAACCATTCCCTTAACATTAGCATTGAATTAATTTGACTAGTACTAATTAGTAATGGTAAATATTTAATAGCTGATTGGTACAATAGAGGTTTTTGAATTTGTAGTTAGTAACCATTTCTCACAATTTTTCTTAAAATAGAGTTATAAACCGCTAGGTAGCCTTTTCAATTATACTTGGTTACGTCAACTATCACTTCCAATTCGGTAATTTAACATGGGAAATAAAAAAAATATGCGAGGAAAGTGGCTGATATAGTATGGTACTTATTTTTCTCATAATATTCACAAACTTTTAGTCAAAAAAAACGGATAAAATATTGATATACAGGTAATATCTTGTTGATTTACATGCTTTATTATCAGCTTGGGTGCCCGGCAATCGTACGTCTGGTAGAAAAGGGCGTCTGGTCAACCTTATTATTGTATATAAGCCTTTATCATGTTGCAGTTAGTGCAGTGACATCTGCCATGCGAGGATGTTGTCATGTGTTTTGCTCCTCCTATAGTTCATTATGAGTTGATAAAATCTTTTGTTCATCGGTGGCCAAATTGCGTTCTGAACGCACGATATCTCCTGCAGCGCCACATTTTTAACACCGGTGGTAAATGCAGAATAATGACATTTACACATACAGGTAGTTCTGCAGTGTATATGACCTTTTTACCAAATTCACGACTCAGATCGACATATCACGAAATTTTAATAATAGCTAGGTATGTGAGACTTAGTGAAAGAAATCGGTTCATTCTCTGTGATGAAAGTTCGAAGTATCGAATGAATTAATAGTACTAGAATTAAACCAAAACTTATTTTTCACTCCGTATAGATGAGTAATTTAATTGATTTATATAATTATGGTGCATTGAAAAAACAATATTTTTAAGCATTGTGAAATATTTTTGGCAGTAGGGTAAGTTCCGATTTATTGGACGGTTCTATATTTTCAGGCACATGAAAATATATATAAAAATTATAATTTAAAATTAATATTATTTTATCACTCATAGAAAATGAAAAGTTGAAGGAATCACAAATATTCAATGACCTCGAGTCACGTCTCGGTGTTATTACTGGTTCTTTAAAAGCGGGATATGTAATAAAATCGGGGCCTGCCTTTATAAAAAGGAAACTTTTGATGTTATTTTCAAGTATTTTGAACTGAATAATTGGTATAATTCTTCTAAGATAGTTTTACATCACATTTCACTTAAAATACTGTATCACTGATATTCACTGGAAACAAAGCTACTCTTTGTAAAAAAATAGTTTTTTTTAATGATATTTAGACATTTTCAGTATTGTTGTTGAACTAGGGCTACTAGGCACTATTGCAATATCATTAATCCTGAAAATGAAATTATAAAGTGGATTTAAAAATTGTTTCCAAGAAATGGAAAATGTACCACCGGTGATACATGTGGCTCTAAACACAAGTTATACATGTACCACCGGTGGTAAATGTGGCGGTTAACGTGTATTAAATTGTATACTTAATGTTAAAACCTGACAATTTTCTTAGAATGGTGTAATAGTGTGATATTATTTGTACTACCTTGTTCTGTTAGGAACAGAAAGCTAGAAGACTGTATATTTTGTTCAAGTTTCTAAATTTTTGACTCTAAATAATTGTATATTCTGAAATTGAAGTAAAAATCCATATACAAATGATAATATAAGACTACTTCCACTATTTTATTTGATACAATGTATTTTTTTATTAGTATCTCACCTAAAGAGCATACATTGCGAACTTCGATTTTATGTAAAGATCATATCTAGATTGTCAAATTAAGAGTTCATAAATTTAATTTAATTGACAAGGAGTTAATTTACGCTCAAACTGACATTTTTATGACAATTATAGAATACAATAAGAGAAATAAGAATATTAAATGGGCTATTATTATTACATTCTATAGTGTATAGGAGCAATCTTGTGATTCCATACAAAGGTATTAATGATAAAGATTTTAATTTTAGCATTACAAAGATTGAAACAAAGGATTATATTATCTCCACGTTTCTTAAATTATATTGAAGATTAGTCAATAGAAGTGTGTTATTGTTTGTCTTTTAATGTGATACATTATTACCTTCTAGAAATATCAAATCAGCGTTTATTTTTTCAAATTTAAAAACACTTTTTTCCAAGGAACGGAAACTTGTTTTAGTTTCTATATTTATTTTATTTAAAACAATTCTCGAATAAAATTTGCACAATGAAATAAAGGTGACAACGTTTCGTCTTACTACTATAGACATTTTCAAGTTAATCTGTAAATATAGTGAGAGATTAACTTGAAAATGTCTATAGTAGTAAGACGAAACGTCGTTACCTTTATTTCATTGTGCAAATTTTATTCGAGAATTGTTTTAAATAAAATAAATATAGAAACTAAAACAAGTTTCCGTTCCTTGGAAAAAAGTGTTTTTAAATTATTACCTTAGTAAATTTGCGGAAGGTTATATAATCATCTTGTTATTCGCATAACTCTAAAAGTGTTCAAATAACTTTCCTGAAATTTGGTGGGACGATTGGTCGATGACCAGGAACCATCTTGTACGAATTTAGGAGAGATCGTGTCAAAGGTCATGGTCAAGTTTATCTATAACTCAATGACTCAAAAAAAACTTCAACCAAATTTCCTGAAATATGGTGGGACGATTGGTAAATGTTCATTAATTATCTGGTATAATTTTGGGAGCGAAATGGTCAAATATCAAGGTCAAAGTCATTTATAACTCGAAAAGTATTCTACCAAATTACTTGAAATTCGATAGGAAGAGAAGTCAACAACCTGGAATCATTTGGTTAAATTTTGGAAGCGATCAGGTAAAAGGTTAAAGTCAATGTCATTTATAACTCAAGGATTATTTTATGGTTAAGGTCATTTATAATCGGAGACAAAGGTATGCTGGCACCGAGTGCAAGATATAGTTATCACTGAGAATGAAATACATAATAATAAATAAACGAGCATTGCTCCAATATTATTATTCCTTACAGTATTGTGACAATGTTACCCCGAGAAACATTGCTACCTGGGTAGCATTATACTCCTAAAATATCACCATTCCTACTACAATTTCTATACTTAAATGAAGGTAATATTTTTAATAACATAATCGCATGTTGGCAAATTATTTGGAAGAAAAGTCTTAATATTATTAAATTGTTAGGTACATATGTAGAGCAAGCTCAGAAGGAAAATGTAAAAATATTTTCTTCTTTCTGTGAACGTTGCATATTATGAAACTACTTTCAACATTTTCCACATTCTTTGAAGTCATACTAAGTTTTGTTTTTGATAGGAAGAGATCTTCTTCTCAAAAAAAAATAATAAGTATTACTCCAATTGTTGTTTTCTTGGCCTAGCTATGATGGCAACAATTTAATCGTCAGCTACAAAAAGGAGAGATTACTTTTGAGCCCGATATTAAGAATATAAATTATAGAGTGGACAATATACTGCATTATATAAAATGGAAAAGTTTCGATGTTTTTTGCAATTGAGAACAGAAGTTAATAAAATTGAAGCACTACACTAGAAAGTTATGATGGCCCACCAAAGACTATAAAAAGAGCTAACGTTCACCCAACAATAACTTTCTCTCTTAATATAAAGTTAGAAGTAACAGCTCTTGTTATATACTTTATTCACAATCATTAAATTCTCTGTTGATTATTTATCTCGAAACTATAGAAGAGAATTCGGTAGTTTTTAATTTAAAGCGAGTAACTTTTACTGGCACAGTTTGAACGAAACTCCTAATGTGATGGGAAGTTTTGTTGATTTTTGCGCTAGAAGTGGAAGAGCTGCAGAAAATGGACTTCAACCTTCAATTGTAGATATTTTGTTACTTACTAAGGACTCCTCTATAATGATTAGGAACCATGATTACATTGATCAGAATTGAGATGGATAAATGAATTCAAATCATTAATTATTGTTGGATAAAATTATCAGGATAAATTGAACTGAACCATTTCATTAATAATCACATTAGCATTGGAAACTGTTGCTTAATAGCATTGGAAACTTGGTTAATAGCATTGGAAACTGTTGGTTAATAGTATTGGAATCTGTTGGTTAATAGCATTGAAAACTGTTGGTGAATAGCATTGGAAACTGTTAGTTAATAGCATTGGAAACTGTCGGTTAATAGCATTGGAAACTGTTGGTTAATAGCATTGGAAACTGTTGGTTAATAGCATTGGAAACTGTTGGTTAATAGCATTAAAAACTTGGTTAATAGCATTGGAAACTGTTAGTTAATAGCATTGGAAACTGTCGGTTAATATCATTGGAAACTGTTGGTTAATAGCATTGGAAACTGTTGGTTAATAGCATTAAAAACTGTTGGTTAATAGCATTGGAAACTGTCAGTTAATAGAATTAGAAACTGTTGGTTAATAGCATTGGAAACTGTTGGTTAATAGCATTAAAAACTGTTGGTTAATAGCATTGGAAACTGTCAGTTAATAGAATTAGAAACTGTTGGTTGATAGCATTAAAAACTATTGGTTAATAGCATTGGAAACTGTCAGTTAATAGAATTAGAAACTGTTGGTTAATAGCATTGCAAACTGTTTGTAACAACCAAGCTTCACCAAGCTTCAGCTTTAAAGTAGATAGTAGAACTTCACGTAGATAATACTTTCACTTATACTATTATACTATGTTAACAAAATGTTTTTATGATAGCGAGTGTCTAATTACCTGCTAGAGTTTAGGCGAGAAAAACAAGACAATTAGTAGTAATTAGTTGCTAACACAATGAAACCTCTAATTACCTGCAAGAATTCATCTAATTACCTGCAAGAATTTTCGCTAGAACAACAAAGCAATTAGTGGTATCCGTACTAACACAATGAAACGCCAAAGTTAGCTCAAAACCTTGACGTACCCTAACCTTGTACCTAGAAGGTTGGAGAGTAGCTAAGGTATATAAGGATCTATCACCTAACTAGAAGAGGAGTGTGAAATCGGATTCCTAGCTGTGACCAAGTTCTCTCGTGAGAAATTCCCTCGTCTCAACTCTTACCTAGGCTAAAAATTTGTTGTACTAAATTTTATCGACAGTATTGAATAGTGAATGTTTCGTTTCTTACAAGTGTTTTATTATCCCCATTTATCTACTCTCTTATCTCAATTATTAAATTGTTCAACCATAAGGCTTCTTCAGGCCCTAAGACTAAAGAAACTTGTAGTATACTTCTGCAAGTTACCTTAGGCAAAGAACCTATAGAACTAGAAATAAAGAGTTCTATCACTGGCGCCCAACGTCGGGCCTGATGATAGTTATCGGTTAACATAGATTGAGAGAGAAGATATCTGGGAGAAAATAACAATAAGAGTCAAGAGTTAAGAGGTTAAATAAAACTCCGTATTAATATAGTGTCGTTTTAACGCGCCGAACCACTACAACATTTTGAGTGGGAGACTAGAGAGTACAGCTAAGGCAGTGGACTCTGCAGCTTAGCACTCAAATCACGGAACAAGTTAGCAAGATCTACAGGGAGATCTGTTACAACATCACCCGACAGAAGAGGTGATACCGGTAAGAATTTAGAAACCTACCGGACAAATAACATAGTGAACCGTACCTTAGCCTTATACGAAACGGATCTGCCCAATCCGTGAGGATTGGGTCCTAATACGTATTATAAGTCCATCAAGAGAGATCGTGAGATCTGGACCAGCTTTATTGAAAGGCTGGGCTAAGAAATACGAGTTCAGCTAAAGAGAGAACACACTAGGAAGAACATAAGGTCAGTTACTCAAAGGTTAAAATACCTGCTCGTCAAATTCTAAATACGTAAGAGCTGGGAGCCAGTACAGTGACGTTCAAGAGAGCTGACTAGATTAACAGGTGGTGTACGTAAGAGCCAGGGGCCAGTATACTGACGATCAAAAGAGCTGACTAAATCAACGGATTGTGTGCGTAAGAGCTTGGAGCCAGTACTGTTCAGTTCAAGAGAATCAACCAGATCAGCAGAGAATTGTACATAAGAGCTTGGAGCCAGTACAGTTCAGTTCAAGAGAAGCAAACGGTTCAGCAGATAATTGTACATAAGAGCTTGGAGCCAGTACAGTTAAATTCAAGAGAATCAACCAGATCAGCAGAGAATTGTACATAAGAGCTTGGAGCCAGTACAGTTCAGTTCAAGAGAAGCAACGGATCAGCAGATAATTGTACATAAGAGCTTGGAGCCAGTACAGTTAAATTCAAGAGAACCAACCAGTCCAGCAGAGAAGAGCACGTGAGAGCTTGAAGCCAGTGCAATAACCTCACAGGAGACAACACAATAACAAGGCGAGCTGAACTACGGGGAACAGTGGCTGCAACCTGCAATAACAACCAGAGTACCGTTAGAGGTCACCATCAGGATATTTGGGAGAGAAGCAGCGGAGTCAGTCGTCGAATAGACTTGTTGAAGTAAGGTATCAAACTGAACAAGGCAACAAGTGAGTACCCGTCACCTTAGACAAATATTTACCAAGGAAGCAGAGCACAGGAATAATTGTGTATATTGTAGTTACATTATAAGAGTATATTGTTATATTATTGTACATGGTAGAATATCGTGTCAAATAGTAGTAAATGCAAGTGTCGGTGTCAGGCAATTAATGCGTCAGTAATCAAAGATTCAAAATCGAAATAAAGAGCGCACACTAAGAACTCGTGATATAATTAATTTAATAAAAGTGTACTGGATCGAGTGTTTTAAAAATAAAATACGGCAATATGCAACAGCTGCGTCAAGTTACTATCTTAGATGGACTACCTAGGTTCTCAGGACTTCCATGTAGTGGTGAAGCTCCGGGATCTGGGCAGACCATAGATATTCGTAACTTCCTACGCGCTGTTGATGGGCACATTGCCCTACACAACATCCAAGAGGATGGTCAGAAAGTGCGAATCTTAAATTCGCTAATTGACCCGAATGTTGGCGACGCGAGAAAGTATATCGCTTCTTATGCGGGAAAACCGATCTCTTATAGACAATAATGTAGTGATTTGTTGAAAATATACCCGTGTTTTGCAACCTCCGATCTAAAGGTTGCCGCAGCCGCGTTGCTAAAAAACGGGCTTGAAAATCCCGTTACAGATATCGCGCAGTTACAAGCCCAGAGTCGCTCGGTAGTAGACGCATATCTTTGTAATAATAAAATGCGCGCCCTCCGTATAGGAGCCCATAGTGTAGTAGCAGAGCCGCAAATATTAGCTAGGGAGAGAAGAGCCAGACCCGGGGGGCCACCGCCTCAGGATGATGAAGGAGGAAGCGATGAAGAGGATCCAGATGTGGACATCAGACTGACCAGGGCGACAACACTGGAGGTGTCAACGTCAGCAAGATCACCACCACAACCTCCAGAACCGCAAGATGAGTCGGAACCCGAAGGACCAGAGGAACCACCAGCTGGAGAAGAGGAACCAACCGCGATAGAAGGGAGAGCACCTCAAATTGGGCTGGGAGAGATCCTTCAGAACCTTCTCATGCACCTAGTCATGTCTGTGCACCTTCCAGAACCTGTATACAAAAAAGTAGCGAAGATTACTCCAGATACCACTTCCACCATTCTAATGGCGGAAGCGATAAATTGGTCAAAGAAGGAAGACGCTACGCAGGAGGCGAATCGAAGGAAAAGGACGCCTGTAGCTACCTCAGAAGTGCTGTACGCAATGCAAGCGGAACCCAAGAGATCCAACCGTGGAGAACAGAATTGTTTCTACTGTGGGAGATCAGGTCATTGGGCCCGCGACTGCAAAGCCAAAAACAACAAAGTAAACAATTGTAGTTACTGTAACCAGAAAGGTCATCAAATAAAAGACTGCAGGAAAACAGAATAGCATTGGAAACAATTTGTTAATAGCATTGGAAAATGTTGGTTAATAGCATTGGAAACAATTTGTTAATAGCATTGGAAAATGTTGGTTAATAGCATTGGGAACTGTTGGTTAATAGCATTGGAAACAGTTGGTTAATAGCATTGGTAACTGTTGGTTAATAGCATTGGAAACAGTTTGTTAATAGCATTGGAAACTGTTGGTTAATATCATTGGAAACAGTTGGTTAATAGCATTGGGAACTGTCAGTTAATAGCATTGGGAACTGTTGGTTAATAGAATTGGAATCTGTTGGTTAATAGCATTTGAAACTGTTGGTTAATAGCATTGGAAACTGTTGGTTAACAGCATTGGAAACAGTTGGTTAATAGCATTGGAAATTGTTGGTTAATAGCATTGGAAACAGTTTGTTAATAGCATTGGAAACTGTTGGTTAATAGCATTGGAAACTGTTGGTTAAAAGCATTGGAAACAGTTGGTTAATGGCATTGGAAACTGTTAATGTTACTTCTTCTAATTACCCAAACGGAATTTATAGTTGGCATTATGTACATTTATGGTTGGGCATTACCGTTGGCACTATAGTCGGCAAGTGACCGTTTTGCCGTAGATATTTTATAGTTGGCATAGCCTACCATAAACAACTAAATACAGTTGGCATATCCTACGATAAACAACAAGTAGAGTTGGCTAATCCGCACATAATCGCTGATATCATATTTTTCTTTAAATAAGGCTGAGCCAACTATAAACAACGTTATATTATGGATGGCGATACCAACTATGCACAACGTTATATTTTCTATGGCAATATCTACTATCTACCACTATATTGCTATTCATTGGCATTTGCCTATATATTCTTGGTTAAGGTGAATAAATAAACTGAAACAGTGTGAACATTTTATTCGCAAAAAGCAAATCTCTTGATAGCTATTTTTCATATACATATTAATGTTTTTTTTAACGCACCAATATATATTTATTATTAAGTATGAAAGAAAGCTTTGATTACTACTTAAATAAATTAAGCGGAGAAACATAAAGATATCAAATTCATACCTTATTTAATATTTTTTAGTAGGGGTTTAACGTCAGCTTCGGAACCAAAGGCCATATCGCTGACGTCAAAAGGAAATTAAATACAAGGGACTGGAAGACGCAGTCAGAGAGGAAAGTGGCTCCATGAACAAAGTCACTTACCACCGTCGGCGACAATGCTCATGGATGCAGCACAAAAGTAGTGTTTACTAGCACAAAAGTACTAGTAAACACTAAACAACCAATAGATCTTATACTACCAAATTTTCTCCCTATTTCTTTTTTCCTAAATGCTCAAAAATATGGTGCAATAAGAAATGCAAAGATTGTAAAAGATAGTGAATTAATATAAAAAAAACGTAAATATTTAGAAAATAATATTCACATTCTAAAATAAGTAGCTTCCTCTTACAAAAATACTAATAGAAGCTAATACAAATCTATAAAATGATTAAAACTTGGAAAGCAGCTTGTACTGAAGGAGCAGCTATTACTGAAGGAGCAGCTAGTACTGAAGGAGAAGCTAGTTCTGAAGGAGCAGCTAGTACTGAAGGAGCAGCTAGTACTGAAGGAGCAGCTAGTTCTGAAGGAGCAGCTAGTACTGAAGGAGCAGCTAGTACTGAAGGAGCAGCTAGTACTGAAGAAGCAGCTAGTACTGAAGGAGCAGCTAGTTCTGAAGGAGCAGCTAGTTCTGAAGGAGCAGCTAGTACTGAAGAAGCAGCTAGTACTGAAGGAGCAGCTAGTTCTGAAGAAGCAGCTAGTTCTGAAGAAGCAGCTAGTACTGAAGAAGCACCTAGTTCTGAAGAAGCAGCTAGTACTGAAGAAGCAGCTAGTACTGAAGAAGCAGCTAGTTCTGAAGAAGCAGCTAGTACTGAAGAAGCAGCTAGTACTGAAGAAGCAGCTAGTACTGAAGAAGCAGCAAGCAGTGATTCAGATGGTGTTTGCATTGTGCCTGCAAAGGAAAACGTAAATGTAAAAATTTGATAAGACACAAATAAAAAACCGTCAGTTTACCTCATTAAAACAATTCAAAGATTTTAAAAACTATGAAGTAAACAAAATCTTCGCACAATTACTACACTGGAGGAAGTTGTAGGAATGAAACAATAATACACTTACTCTTTGACTTAGATTTTAACTCCAAAGTACTAGCACTTGGAAGGAGTTGGCCAAGGCCATCTATAGTGTATCAGGCCGGACCATTGCTTTGAACAGCTGATCGTTGAAATCATAACAAACGGCTACGCAGCCATTAATTTAGATAGGAATAAATAGAAAAAATCGGTTGGGCTCCCCTTTAATGGACTTATTTTATCAGTTACGAGATGAATTTCAATTTAAAAATTTTACAGTGTATTCATTGGAATCTCTGCTATATACTGGAATATTTTTATTGCAAGAAATTCTAGTTTTTAATAGTGAAAATCTTTAATTCCTCAAGTTTTTCCATAGTCCATACCTTAATCGGCTAACTATTGATCACACTATCGTACCTACTGAAATACTAATATATGATTTACCCTAATTTATACTAGCTACCTACCATTGAGTTACAACACCAGTACCTAATTAAGTTCTACTATTGAAAAAGTACAATGATTAAAAAATATGACATAGCTATGGACTATGGAGTCTATGGTCTAACAATCCACTCCATTTATGATTTTTGTCTTGTCAAACTGTTGGTACCTAAATAGTGTTAGCCATGTAGTGTCACCATATTTAGTAAGCCTAAGGAAGGTGTACTTACTGTTTAATATAGTTTACTATATAATCTTTATTTAATTAAACAATATACCTGAGTACCAACTGTCCATTATGAAATGGAGCCTGGTTGTCGGCTGCCAGGTAATATAGCATGTCCAAACTCGTCATTTTAACCAGTCAGCAGAATATGGGAGATATTTGGGATATTATCTGTATCTCTGAACAATTTTGAATTAATTCCTATATTTTTTCTCTAATTTTGCTACAAACAGAATAAGTTATCAACTTATCTCTAAGAACACTTAACCAGTTTTTGGGTCATTCTGGCTTTCTCAAATTCTCAGCCTTTCTGCAGAGCAGCAGACTGGCATTTTAATGACGAGTTTATGAGCCCTTTCCCCAGTCTGAAAAGAAAGTCTCCTATGACACAGGATTTTTCACAGAAATTGGGATTAGGTGAGAAATATCTATTTTCCAATTTTCTCCTATGGCCTATGCTACAAATTACAATGTTATTTTGGAGAGAATTTATGATAATTAGATCATTTTGCCATGATTTTAGAGAGAAATTTAGTGATTTTTGGAGAGAGCTGGAGAGACAAATGGACAGTTTATGTCTTATGAGCCATAGCATTTAACTTGGGTAGGGTCAAGCAGGTAAATTACGGCATACTGACTAACTGCGGCCTCTTCCCTCTTGCAACATAAACATCATGAATCCATATCACACATTAAAAACTTGAATTAATAAATTATAGCATGTACTGCGCTTCTTTTGATAGCTATGCAACATTTTAATGTAATTTCGGTTCAGCATGTTTTAAAGACTCTTTTGAGAGGGCCGAAATTAAAAATTAAAGGGCTGCAATTTACCTGCATGACCCTAGGCTGCTGACATCCAGTTTGTATTTGGTGCACTGAACTCCTGACTTTTTCAATAAAAATAATAAATAGCTGCCAACATTTTTCATCAATTTGTCTAGTCCAACATTTTTCCAGTTTCTCTGCCCAAAATTAATGGTAATATAGGAATTAATAGCTAAATATCCTCCGACATCATTGCAGGAATTTTTTTATTAGAAAAATGGAATATCTCCCAATATATCAGTGGAATTTACCACCAAATACAATCTGGGCTGACATCACTCATCAGAAATGCAAATTGCAATGCAGAACAGTCCTAATTACCTATTTACTACCAATGTGATTGTGTCCAGTTTGCAGAATTTAGTAGGCAGGGCTGTAGGTATGAGGTATCAAGTATATCTACATCTATCTTGGGTCACACAGGTAAATTGACATCACTTCTTCTATTTCTAATTGTGACTCTATTAAGAAAGTCTGAAAAACAGAAACTAGTTTATATTGAGTTGCTTTATATCATAAAAACTCAGTGTGTTCTAGATTGAAATGACAACTTTTTCCAGAAGAGGCAGTTAGTTATTTAGTTAAAAATAGTCTGTTAAAGTGCCGCAATTTACCTACCTGACCCTACAAAATTTTGTCTCTGAATTTCATTTTAAAGGACACATCATGCAATTTTTACCCCTTTGAAATAATATTCTTGCAAAGTCGGTGGATTTTTATTTACTCACTCGGATCATTCCTATGTTAAATTTTTTTCCAGTGGATAAATTGGGGAAATATTGGTGGATCAGTCAAACTATTTGGATTTTTTCAGCATTTCGAAAAAGTCACTGGGATTTTGTGCACCAAATACAGACTGGCCAGTATATGATGTGCATGTGTATCTATTTACTAGAGACTATAGCAAAATTGAAATTATATCTTTCTAATTTGATTTTTTTTAATTATCCTGACCATGTTTCTAAGTATGGTAGGAATGACACCAGTGTAGTGAGAAAATGAATTGGTCTCAAAGCTAGCTGAATCCAGATTGCTACATTCAAGATATAAGAAAGAGAAATTTTGTTTTCAAGTTAAGCTTTCCCATTTGTGACCTTAAGATATAAGTAATTTTTAATATTTTCTGTGCGAACAATCCTTAATTTTCTCCCTCGTGTATTTAACTGAGATCAGAAGCCAAAATAGATAATTTCTTGGAGATCACTTTACCTGTTTCTGCAGTCTAGTTCGAAATTAGCCAGCGAGATATTTTACTTTAATATTCTCCTTGGAATGTCTTCAGCTGACTGTTCACCAAAATAGCAACCTTGACAGACCAGGACAGTGAACCATAATTAATCATCTTTCATGAATTAGTTACTTAGGTACCATAAATTTTATGTGTTTTAATTAATCAAATTAAATGAATCCTCTCATTACCTATATTTAATAGTTTAAAAAATCTATCACTGTTATGGTTATTTTTAGGTAGAAATCATCAATAAATTGGGTTTAAGTAATCTAAGAAAAATTTGGCTCAACATTAACTTGGGTACCTATTGTCCTAACTACACAAAATTCAGTCACAGTATAAATTAAGCAGAGATATTGCTACATTGTTCTGGGTGTGTACTGGCTCTGATTAAGAAATTTAGAGATTGCATTAACCTCTAATATTAATTTTCTAAATATATCATTTCAGATTCTAACATATTATTTACCAGTTAAATATTGTTTAAGTATTCACAGTAGCTACCTAACCTGGAAAAGAAGAAGAACTCATTTCTGTAAAGGTGAGCTATAAGTTAGCTACCATTGACTTTTATCAAATTATCAATTTACATTATTTCCACCTATGGTTTTAGATTACCAAATAAGTAAATAGTAAATGATAGATTTGTCTTTGTTAAATCAAATGTAGCTGACTAGCTTCAGCTATATAATGATCTATTTTTATTTAATATTCAATCAGTAAAATTTTAGTTAGCATAGACTATTATCAAATAGACTTATAGTTGTAGGTTCCTCTGTTAATATGTTAAAAAATTGTTTTCAGATGGGTCGAAAATGTTGTGTTCCAGAGTGCAGATCAAATTATCACCCACAAGATCCTCATGTCACCGTCTTCACCTTTCCCAAGGATGAAGTGAGGAAAAGGGAGTGGCTGAGGAGAATTCACCGTGATCAATTTGACCCTTCTGCTACTTCTGTCGTATGCATCAAGCATTTTCATGAAAAATTCATAGTAAGAGAGATGACTGCTGTGAGGATTGACAACAGTAAGGTTTCATGCAATAGAAAAGTTCCTATATTAACTAAAGATGCGTATCCTTCCATTTTTGTAGACCATCCATCATATTTTTCTAGTGAACCTCCTCTTAAAAGGAAAACTCCTGATGAACGTAGAGCTGATATAGCTGTTTATGAAAAAAAATATTAGAAAAATTTCAAATTGATGATAAAATTAATTCCTTCACTGAAATTATTGATGGGCTCAGTGAAAAAATGAAAAATAAAAATTGGTTTTCCTCTAAATTAGAAGCTGGTGTAAACATATTCAAAGCCAATTTTGATCACAGTCCTCAAATTACCGTTTCAATTAAAATCAAATCTAACTTGAATGTTGATGTTTGGCATAACAATATCCTGCTACCTAAGGATAAAGTTAGTTGGATTTTAGGTAGGGAAAATAAATGTGATAAATGGTCCAAATTTGATACTTTAATAAGTCATTTTGAAAACTACAATGAAACTGGATGCTGTATTGAAGATAAGCTCAGTTATTCACTTAAATTATTAGAAGAATACTTGGATGATCCAAGTTCTTCTACACAAGTAAAATTCTCTATAGAACAATTAATCTTAAATGTAAATAAAAAACATAACTATAGTTCATCAGTCATTCTTTGGTCATGTATGTTATTTTATACTTATCCATCTGCTTATATTCTCATTAGAAATTCAAATGTCATCAAAATTCCTCATCCTTCTTATTTGAAAAAGTTATCTTTAAATTCTGGTATGTTAAATTCTGGTATTACTGACTCACATATTAATTATTTAGAAAAAAAAATGTCAACTCTAACTGAAGATGAAAAGCTTGTAAACTTGCTGCTGGATGAAATTCATATAAAGCCTAATTTAACTTATAAATCTGGAAAAATTCAAGGAAGTTGTGATACTTCAATGGCTCCAGCATCAAGTTTACAAGCTTTCATGATAACCTCTCTAAAATTATCTAATAAAGATATTGTTGCTCTTTACCCTGTAAAAAACTTAAATGCTGAAAATTTATTTAAATTAATTAACACTGTTCTTTCAGAATTGAATAGAATAGGTTTCAAAGTTATAACTCTAATTTCTGATAATAATAGAATAAATAGAAACGCATATGAAAAATTTTGTAATGGCAGTTTAAAAGAATGTATTCCTCACCCTTTTGATGATACTCTAAAATTATTTTTTATATTTGATCCTGTTCATTTATTCAAATGTATTCGGAATAACTGGCTAAACATTAAAGACCCCATTCAGACATTTCTCTTTCCTTCATTTGATGATGATAGTTGTGAAATCATGTACAGAGCTTCTTTTAAAACATTAAAAATATTGTATGACAATGAGAAAAATTCAATAATTAAACATGCTCCTGGTCTTTCGGAAAAAGTTTTGTATCCTACTAATATGGAGAGGCAAAATGTAAATTATGTTGTCAAATTGTTTGATGTTAAAAATGTTGCTGCCCTCCAAACACACAATATCCCTAATTACAAGCCTGTATGTGATTTCATGAATATCATCATCAAATAGTGGAATGTAGTGAATGTTAAGTCGAAGCTCAAAGGCAAGCTACTCAGAAATGAAAATTGCAATCCAATCTTAAGTAATTCTGAAACTGATCAAAATTTGAAATTTCTAATCAAGTTTTCTGAATGGGGTCAAAGATGGGAAGCTTTATCAAATGATAAAAAAAGATTAGGTATGTTATCTAAAGAAACTTCATTTGCTTTATTCCACACTTCTCATGCTTTAGTAGAGTTATCTAATTATCTTTTCATTAATCATGATTTTAACTACATATTGCTTGGAAAGATTCAGACTGATCCTTTAGAGGCTAGATTTGGGCAATATAGACAAATGAGCGGTGGAAATTATAACGTATCAGTAACCCAAGTTCTTGAAAGTGAAAAAAAATTGAAAATTTTGAATTTGCTAACCATCAATTCTAAATATGGAAATTTTGCAATCAAAGATCTTAAATGTAATTCACCTACTGATGATGATATAGGCAATTCTTTAGATAACATTCCTCCTCCTTTTGATTCCATCACTGATTTTAGTGTAATGAAGTGTGATTTGTCTGAACATGATTTAGATGTAATGGTCTTCATATCTGGCTATGTTTCCCATTCTGTTTGTGGTAGGATGAAGTGCAGTATGTGTAGCAACAGATTGTGTACTAGTGACATGTTAGATGTTGATCCTTCCACAATATCACAATATTTTTCTGTCATTAATAGAGGAGGATTAAAATATCCCACATCATTTTCTTTGGCTATATGTAGCACAGTTTTCAATGCCTTTCAGTGCATTTTAAATAAATTAGAAGAAGAATTCATCAAAGCATTTGATCAACGTAACATTTTACTTAGACTATGTTTGAATGCAATGGATGATGGGGAAACAGATGAATTGTGTCCTGGTTGTAAAGTCTCCACAAGACACATCTACACATTATGCATAAGAACAATGTGTAATATTTTGCTGAATAATTACACAAAGTTGTACAATAATAATATTGTGGAACTGAAAAACAGAAAAAAGAAGTTGAAGTTATCAACATTAGAGAAATAGATTGGGACTTGGTAGGGATACAAATTGTTAATATTTAAAACTAACCTATGTATTTCTATTTTTATATATTAGCTGCATCCATCCATATTGTTAGATATATATTATTTTGATAAGTGGACAAAATATTATGATTTAATATTAGATTTTTCTTTACTTTTTATTAATGAAGTTGAATATAAATGTATTCTTCTTAACAATGTAGATTGTTGCTATTTTTGTGTAAAAATTATTTAATATATATTTTCTTGATAATAATAATTCCAATACATAGGAGAGATTTCAAATTTTTATTTATAGTCTTTTGTACACAAAATGAACAACACCTAAACTTATGAAATTATATTTGATATAATTATATTTTCAGTTCTTTTCTTATCCATCATTCTTAAATGCAGTATCTAAATCTTAATTTATTGATTTATTTAAACTAATAAACTGTAGCTACTGAAGTTATAAAAGACTTGAAAATTATTCATGTATTTCTTAAATAGATGGCTATTCATTAATCTTTATTAGCTAATCATTATTGGCTAACATAAGATTGATGAATGTAACAACCTAACATTGAAATAACAATTAATACTTGTTAATTAACTATATAATGGAATCCAGGATGGCCTCTACTCAGATGATCTTCAAATTCTTATGATGCCAATTGTATATTGGTCTATGGAAATAAAGAAAAAGAAATTATATAGCAACATGTAATAAAAGTTCATATTGACATTTAATTCAATATTTCATTCATCATTAATAAATAATTATTTTTAATTAAAACAAATTAATAAATACTTACCAATTTGTAATTTTTGAGATGAATGTTTTCATTTAAATACTGCAGTTGAAGATAAAATGGCCAACACTGCCTGTTTGAAATGAAAAATATATTTAATTAATCTGAGCTACAATTTGAATAATAGCTAGGTATGATGAAATTTCATTATAACTTAATAATAATAACTTACCTCAAGTTGAGTGGAATTCAGAAACATCTCATTGTAATTACGTCTGCTCATGCAATAAAAATAATATGAATAAGTTACACTTTTTGACTGAAAGAATAAATAAAATCATTTCTTGATTTAGCAATGAATGAAGTTTATGAAGATTATCAGTACTGACACAGTAAAGCTAAAACATGGATTTTACAAAGGAACATTCTTCATAGATTCTCCAACACAAATCTGAGTTTTGATTTAGATATTAGAAATTAATTAATATGTTCCCATTACCTAATTTGTCTGAATATCATAATTATTCAATTAATGAGACATTTCTTGAACATTATCAAAGATATGAAAAGCCTTCTAAATTGATCCATGTGGACCCCCATATAAATTCAGTTCTAATCCTTGTAAGTGTAATAATTGGTCTATACAATAACAAATCTCTAAAATTTAAAAGTACAGTAAAACTGAGTTATGAAGTATTTTCTATGTGTATGTTATAGTCTATAGAAAACGATATTCGTCATGAATTTCATGCTAGGTATCCCTCAAAAACCTTAGTTTTCTCAAAGATTTCTATCAGAGAAAACTACAATGGTCCCTGAGTTGTGAAGTGGCTCTGAGTTATTAAATAACCAATACTTCATAACTCAGGAGTTTCACTGTAATAGGAAATTAGAAACCAGTTAGTTGAGAGATATTACCATAAAGTGGTTACACTTCTCTTTGATAGTACCTACCTAGTATTTAGTAAATGTACTGTTTTATAAGGCAATAAGTTCAGAACATTTTGTTATTAATTCCAAGATTTAGTATTTACAAGTAATTGGCTATGAACAAAATTAAAGAGTTTTCAAAACATTCTCTATTTCTCACAGATACTGATTTTGTAGACTTGCAGAGTCCCTATATAAGCTAGGGTGATGCATGTAAATTGCGGCTTTTTAATTATGGCCATTTCAATAGAGTCTCTAAAACATTCTGAACCTAAAATACATTAAAATGTTGCTTACCTACCAAAATAAGTGCAGTGCATGCTATAATTTACTACTTTATGTTTTTAACGTGTGTTATGAAGCTATGATGTTTCTGTTGTTAGAGGCCGCAGTTAGTTAGTGTGAACACAGTACAAAGAAGATACTATGGTGTGAAGCAATTTACCTGCTTGACCCTAGTTAGGTACCACTACCACTGAACTGATTAAGAAACTATAGGAAGTTAGGATTAAATCTTAGAATCTACCTAATTAGATAAAGTAAAATCTTGAAAGTCATCAGTTTGGCGAGGAAATGATTCAGGTCGCCACTTTTAAGATACTTTAAAGAAGAAATTCGACTTCCTTGTGAAGATTTTACATTTTTATGCTTCATGACTTATGTATATCTTACAGTATCTATAATCTCTTGAGCCTATTAGTATTAGTAATAGTATTTCTATTTAATAATTTAATGAGTAATTTACAAGGTTTTTCATCTTATTAGACCTCTCGCTCTCCAAAGTCGCCAATATACTGGCGACTTTATCCACACTTTGAAATATGGAGTACATTTTTTTTTACCTATAAATTTAGATATCATAGATCATAATATAATAAATATATCAATATAACTAGGTAGGCTGGTAGCTAACATCAACTCTATTCACATCAAGTGTCCAAAGAACAGAATTTTTAATTTGTTCTATATAATTTTGAAAAGTTAGCAAAATGCCACAATCATCAAATTTTTCCCTGATTTATAATCTCTGAATCCAAAAATTAATGGTAATAAAAGATTAAAAAATAAAAAGCAACAGTCCCAGAGGGTGAAAAAAGATTCATTTTGAGAACAAGAAATTAATAAGCTGCAATTTTCACATGGAATTCAAAGTGGAACTGTGGAATTATGACTTGGTCTCAACTACTTGAGTCTTAATATGGTTATAGAGTATAGACTAACTTATATACCTATTGAGTCAATGACACATAATATCTGAAAATTATTCAGAGTATAGCCTACCTAGCCAGTTACTGTTATAATAGAAATAAAGTTGAACTAAAACACTGGTATAGTATTTGTATTTTTCTTAAATCAAAATACCTAGGATGTTAGTCATGACTCATGTTACCTACATACTTTAACTAGAACTAGTTCATCACTGCATCAGTACTCTATAATTTATAGGTAGGTACATTGCAATTGAAGATTTCTACAATTAAAAATTATTTGAAAAAAATATAGCATTCGATAGTAGAGATTCTAATGAATACACTGTAAAAATTTTTAATTTAAATTCCACTCGTAACTATTAAAATAAGTCAATTAAATGGGAGCGCAACCGGTTTTTTTTCTATTTATTCCTATCTAAATTAATGGAAGCGTAGCGCTTTGTTATGATTTCAATCAACAGCTGTTCAAACAATAAACGCCAGAATGGTCCGGCCTGATACACTATAGATGGCCTTGAGTTGGCTCACACAATTACAAGCTTCCTTCTATGTTATCGAGTGGTGCAGTATTATGATATCTGGAAGTTGGTATATTACAGTATTATTATAAGGCTTTAGCATATTTTTCGATATAATTATCTAACAAAGTCTGGACGACTCATTAGATTCAAAAGTAATTCTACAGTCATGGCAATAACTGAACATAAAGTTTATAATATGATAAGATATAATTAATGAATAGCTATATTCACAAAATTCCTTTATTTACTATTTCACGAGTAACAATCGAGAAACCCACTCTTAGAAACTATAAATTGAATTTACATATATATTGTATACAGGTAATAGTATAACATAGTTTATCATTAGATATACAACTGAAAACTGATTGATTTATTTATTTATACAATTCAGTGACTCACCGAGAACTTGATTTCCTATTGCATGGTCCTTGAAACTAAGTTTTGAGTGTTTGCATCCTTCACACAGTGCTGTTAGGGAAAATTGAACTGCTAATTTTTTTTCCTCATCAACCTCATCAAGATTCAGGGTCTTTTTTCCAGTCTTTTTTCTCAAAGTAGAATCCTGAAAAAATTATAAATTACATTTGAAGAATATTAATTCAAAATCAGCTAAATCAAAGTAACACTATTACTTACACACACAATGCATATCATAAATATTTACCAAGGTAGTAGGCACCATAGGCAGTTAAATCACATAGTTCACTCTCATATTGAGCTGGCGGTGGGAGAAATTGGGATGGTGTGACCATTTTCACTAATATAGAAGTGACTTTTTTTAAGTTGATTTAATTCGCTATGCATTTTATTAACTTTCGCCACACAAGTGCATTGCACCTTGTCCCTGTAATGAGAGAGAAAACATTACTTATGGAAATTAGTTTTTACACTATTTTTTACTGCATTGGGAAGAAATAATAAGCTTCTTTTATTTGAAAATCTTCAATTTCATTGTCAACAAAAGATACCATGTTATATTCAATAGTTCACACACAACTGGGAGCAAAATGGTGTATTACACAAATAATAAATTCAGTTTTCACAGTCTGAATGGAGAAGAGAATTGAATGGAGTCAGGTGTTACTCGCCCAATCAAGTAATGCTAGCTTTTTGCATAGTTTATCTATACTTGCATGTACAAAAAACAGTTATGAATAGTTTGAATTTTTTTTATGAAGAACTAGAAATTATTTGAAATTTAGTTTTGGCATCAAGTCAACAAACTATTGGTCAGTTACTTGATACTTCCTAAATCTGATAGCAAACTTGCTGAATATGACAAGTGTATTCTCCATTAGTAAATAAAGTCTATATATGCCTGGATCATATAATCATATAAAAAAGGCATTTGCTACTAACCTTAAATTGTGAATCAGTCCTCCATGAAATTGGGGAACAGCATCCAGAAATCTTGGCACATTGCTGGCAATCAATTCAATTTCTGATGAACTTGGAGCTGTTTCAATGCAATAAATTTTATTGCAGCATGCATCATAATTTTCTGAAAAATGTTTTAAATTAAAAAAATATTAAGGAAAAAATCTCAGATATTAGATAAAAATTGTTAGCTTGTTAGTTGTTACTTACTTGAGTGACAGTGATACAATAGCATACTTTTCCAACTCTTTTCTGATGGAACATTTTTTATGCAATGAATAGGAATTTGGCCACTTATGGAACCACATTGCTCTCCCTACATTTAGGTAATCTTACACCTAGCTATATACTTTTTAAAGTCCAAATATGATATAGATTCCATAGTTAGAAGGCTATTGAATAATCTAAAATAAAAAGAAAGTTATATTATGCTTTTATTATACTTTAATAAAAAAACTATAAATGTGAGGCATATTCCACCTCTGGCATTGGATAAAAATATCAATAACTGTCAAATGATTACTTTTTATTGACAAAATGACTAGTTGACAATGTGTCAGCTCATTCTTTGTGTTAAAAGCACATATATATATTTTTTTCCCAAATCCAAATTTTTTGGAACTTCTTGTTGAATATTGTAATACTAATATATCTCTTAGTTTGGTTTAGATTAAATGATATATTCATGTGTCTGAATAGGGCACAGCGAAGCTGCAAGCTCCATAAATGACAATATTCCAATAAATATGCCAAACAACATTGTTGCATAAGAAAAAAATAGTTAATTAGCACCATATATAATATATGCCAGTGTGGCTTTTATGGTATACCTGTCAGTACTCTGTATTTGGTGCACAAAAACCCACTGATTTCTTTAAAAACTTGAAATAATTCACCACCATTTATCCCAGGTAAAAAAGTATGTCCTTTTTTGCCATTGGGAATTGGCGAGTTTTTGACAGCAATTTTAATCCTTTCAATTACAAATGGTGATAAATATTCAATTAAATCCTATACTACAATATCATTCTGTAATGAATTTATGATACATTGATCATTTTAATTTAGCTTATTTAGTTCTTATGGAGATACCTGGAGAGGCAAGTGCTGAGTTTATGAGCCATAAGCACTCAGCATATTTCTAATAAATTAGCTGATCCATCAGCATTTTCTCAATTTTGCCACCAAAAATTTATGGTAACATTATCACTTACAGAGGAATAAATAGCTAGAAATTCACTAACTTTGCTTGAATATTATTTTTAAAGGGGAAATTTTTAATTTTCCATCGACAAGTTGAGAAATTTGCCATGAAATACAGTCTGGATGGTGTATTCACCAGTGATCTTTTGGAGACTTTTACAGAGTTTTTCATAAGGAAAATATTTATATCTTTGCAAGATTAATTCCTGTGTTTACATGTATGATCTATTTTAATTAATTGGGAACTTTTTAGATTTTTGGAGATAGAGAAAAAATTGTCAAAATGTCTTAGAAATTAAAATCTTGAGAAGTATAGCCAGTATATGGATATGCACACTGCATAGTAATAGTGCAATACACTATATACTGTGTCCACTCTGATCAGTCTCAAAGAATTTAATTTTAGAATAATTTTTCTCCCAAGATTTTTCAATCCATCTCCAAAAATACCAAAATGGCTGGAACTCTCCCAAGACTCCCAGTCTCCAATATTTATATGTATTAGACTATTAAAAAACATAAGGGTTAATTAAAAGTTTGACTTCCTATTGAAGATATTAGTTTTACACTTGAAAACAACCTGATATTTCATGTCTGATACAGGTGAGCCCCGTGAATCTCTTAAACAGACTCTTAATCTTAAGTAAAATAGTATGGCACAGAAACTCTCCATTTCAATTTGTCTCACCAGCTCTCTCCTAAAATCACCAAATTTCTCTTCATAATGATTAATGATCAAATTATCATAAATTCTCTTCAAAATAACACTGTACCTTAGGAGAAAATTAGATATTTCTTGCCATTTGCAATTGGGGGGCTCAAAATCAATGTCACAAACTCGCCAAGTCGATATAAAAATGGCAAGTTTGGACATGCTTTATTATGTGGTCATAATGTGGACGGTGGACCAGACTGTATTACTATTTCAGGGTAAATTCCAGCAAGGTGAAGGCTGCAAGGTCAGTGGATTTTTAGCTATTTATTCCTAATTTCCAATGTTAGGACCATTAATATTGGACAGAGAAATTGAGAAAATGTTGGTTGATCAACCAAATTATTATTTTTGGAAATTCTTGATGGATTTTTTCTGCTTTTGAAAAAGTCTGTGGAATTTTGTGTACCAAATACAGACTGGTCTCCTGAGACTATATTATGAGTTACTTTACCTACTAGTTATTTTAACTTATTTACAGGTTTAACAACTTATTTCACCCCTCAAAAGTCCAAAGTCGCCTGTACCTATACCATAATACTCGCAACTTTGACAAGTTAGTCAACACTTTGAATTTTTGAAACATGGGGTACTTAGCCTACCTATATCCTAATTGGTAAAATTGTAAAATGTATTATGTAGGTGGATCAGCCAAATGATTTGTCACTCTAATTGGCTTAAAATTTTGAATTAATTTAATAATCCCTATGTTACCATGTTTTTTTAACTTATTTTGGCTTGAAATCTTCAAAAAATGAGCCAAATTGGCTTGGCTCATATTTTTTGTGAAATTTTGGCTCAAAAATTGGCCTACAATTTTCCAGCCTCTGAAACATGGGATTTGGTCAGTCTGAAAAGAATGTATCCTGACTCCTCAGGTCAGACTGCTGAGACTTGAGTCACTCATGTAACAGAGCCCACTGTACAAAAAAATCACTACCTATACCTAGGCGGCTAGGCTACCTAGGCCTAATAATTAAATTAATTTTGGATGCAAATTCTTTTCCCATCATTCCATGTTAATAGTACAGTTCATTGAGTTAATCAGATGGTTAAATAAAGGTCCAGAAGAAAGTACTACATCAATAAATAGGTATTCTTTAACTTATTCTGAAACATGGACTAGATGTAGGTGAAAAATTGATAAGCAGGTAGCTAGGTATTCCAGTTTGACTTCATATCACTTTGGACAATAACATGATGAAAAAGTATCTAGGTACAGGTATAATATTTTCTATTCCTACACAGATTTATGTAGCTCCTAAATATTGAAGTTATTAGAACCTCACCAATTTTAATTATACACAGGCTTTGAGTAGGTTTAGCGCCCTAACTACGATGCTAGCAAGTGTATTTGCTAAAGATTTCATATTTAACTGGCTTTTCTTTCTTCCTTTTATCTCTCACTACATTCTTGGTTACTTAACAAGTTCTTATTCGACATAATTCAATAATTTATTTCACTTTGACTTATTAAATAACTGACCACGTCCTACTGATCTCAGTGTGCTGTCGTTTGAAAAGCTTCGCTTTGCTTTATAAAAAGCGGCAAAGTGATTGGTTATCATTTTACCAATATAATAATGAAGTAAAACAGATCACAGCTAGGAGGTAATATTTTCCTATTACCTACGAATTATTTTCATTTTTTTAAACTAAAGTAGGTAATAATTGAAAATTTAATTCTTAGGATAATTCTTAGAATTTTATTTTTAAAGTAATAATTTATGCTACCTACCTATCTATAATCTAGCTAAATATTATATCTAAAAATGTATAGGTTTTAGGTACTTACCTAGAGGTACGTAGTAATGATAATGAACATTATAGGCAGTATGATTATATTGCAGCACTCATAGTATTTTATTTTAAATATGTATTTACATTATTCATTATAGCATACCATTATACCTACTAGATACAATAAACCTTGTACTTTAAATTAAGTATAAAATGCAAAAAGAAATAGGTAGTATAACTAGGTATGAAAAATTAATAATGTTCGTTATCTTAGTATCAAGAATTATTATTATACAACAATCAACCTTTTGATGCCTGAGATAACCATATTTTCTATAATTTTATTAATATTTTTTCAGATTTGATACAATGATCGTAATAAGTACAGTAATTACATATTTAAAATTTAAAGTTAATTATCACATCCGTACATTCCTCTATTTTCTAGATTATGTAGGTTGTACTTGTGTCGGTATTAATATATACATATATACGATGATATTGATTCTACCTATTTAATGCATAGTAAACAATTTTAATGCTTGAAATATATATATATATATATATATATATATATATATTAAATACTATATATGAATGTTTTATGTACAGTTTTATCATAGGCACTATATAGAAGCTACATACTTATAACATAATATATTTTATTCATAGCATGTGCGCATGAACGTAGGTATATGGCAGCTGTACAAGAGTTGCCATGTCATGTATTTTATTTTATGGGAAAATGATAACCACAATATGCATTTTAGAATTAACACCACCCACTCGTAATCACATTGAAATATTGCAAATTGGTTATATATTATCACTTGATAATACCTATTGATCAATCTCTAAGAAACCGAAATCATTTTCATCCATATGTATTTTTATGAATTTTGTTTTCTTTTATTATCCGTGGTCCAACCAACTATACTCTGCTCTAAATTTTAGGTGATTCGAACAACTCCGATTATAGTTGGCTGTGCCATCTTTCATTCAGTAGATTATAGTTGGGTTTACCAACTTAAATTTTTTTTGGAGAAATTATGGTTGATTAAGTACTGTGTCGTCTCTAGTAATACGATAGAAGGGGGAACCGCATATAATCAACGGTAAAAAATACCCCCTGCATATAAATGTACATAATGCCAACTATGATTTTCGTCTGGGTAAGTATCTGATGTTTATATAACGTAACAACAATTTATATCAGTCAATATCACAAACAATAATTCCAATTCATAATTTTTAACCTGTTGCGTACAATTTTTCTTAAGAGTATATTAATTCGTTGCGCAATATTAGACATTTTCAAGGTAATTATCAATATTTTCCACTGATTAAAGCCTAATGACTAAAGTGACTTTTTATCTTTTCTCACCTTGACTGTAATGAGGAGATAATTAGTTTTTAATCGCTATTATATTCGAATGTTTTCATTAATTCAGTTATAGAGATTTAAGGGGTGAATGGGTATAGAAGTACTGGTATCCGGAAAAAGTCTCACGGATGAAAAAAATTCCCCACGGAAAAAATTCCTCCGATAAAAATCCCCCCTGATGAAATCCCACCAGGACATATTTGTGTCCAATTTGTAGAAAAGTGTTGTAGAAAAATATGACTAATATAGTTATACAGGGTGTATAGTTTTATTTCGTAATAAATTTAGCGTTACATGACCATTGACCACACTCTATAAACTTATCAAGACAAAAATCATTCTTCTTTATCACATTCTGTATATAGTATTAGCATGGTTTCTAGATGGTATTCATTAGAAAACGGTGTCAGATGAATGTGTTTTATGACAAGGTAAGAGTGAATAAACAATTGATTGATCGAACCAATATCAATTGAATTTAGAAGATGGAACACTATGATGATACACCCTGCATAAAATAATAGTCAAAATCAATAAATATCTGAAACTAAAGGCACTTACTAATTAATTAATTAAAGATGGCGGTGTAGTTCAGATTTAATTATATTTGTTTTATATGTCCGTCCCTCCATAGATTTATCAACAGAGGAAAAAAAAGTTTGTATAAAGGTTTACTGCCCCTTTCAGACATTATAAGGTAGGAGGTACCTTATCTGACTTATTATGAGAAATTAGCAATCCCGACGTCTGACAATTTCTAATTTTTTTCTCATCTTTTTCAACAATCAGTGATAATTTAACAAATTTTGTAACTCTTTAATTAATTATCTTTCATTTTTATAGTTTTTATTCATTTTTTTTAAATCAATTTACGTATCTTCTTAATTAACTATTATTTGATTAATAACAGTTTAGTTATACATTTATTCCAATTGATTTCTTTACTAAAATTTACATTCCCTATAACTGTATTTTAAATGTTTGGTATTTTTATTGTATAAATTTCTTTACCAATTAAAAAACTGTTAGAAAATTCCTAAAAATGTCATCAAGTATCAACGTTAACATCAAAAATAGCACACTATAACTCGATCAAATGATATGAGCAATTTTGGTGCAAAAGTGTGAAGAATATTTGATATTCCATAAAGCTTTCGATCCTCTCTGAATGATGTATATTGGGATTGGCTCGATTTATCCAGTAACTTTTACCATAATATATCAATGACAACTATAATAGACTGTGGCAAAGAAACTAAGTATCTATATTGCTGTTAGGTATCTAACAACAAAGAAAGTATATATATATATTGTGTTAGCTATATTTGTGATAAATATTAATCTTATTGAAGTGGTAGTGTTATTCAATGAAAACAATAAATTGAAATATAAGTTCTATTATTTTACTTCAACAATGTAATTTGTTCCACGAATTTCAGCATTTGGAAAAAGATTAATATAGAATTTTCGTGTACATACATTAAATTTCATATGATATTCATTTACATTTGTGATATTTTTCTATGTAAAGTATCCATTTCGATCTAAAAATACTTTTGCATCTACAAAGTAGTTATATTTTTTCAAATTAGACTATTGTCATGTTGCTTAACTTACTTCTATCTTTTATACTAGTAAGATTTTGCTTCCTATAGCTATAATATCGTTTTCACTAAACAGTAGCCGATAGCAAGTTACTTAAAGATGTTCAATTTTCGATAGGAAGTTGCTGGGAAGAACATTCCAGATTAAAATGATCCTTCCTATATAGCCTCTTCCTATCAAAAACTGAACATCATTTAGTTACTGGATTCGGTTACTGTGTATTTAACATTACTCAAATCCAACATAAGCCTCTGAAAGATATTTTGTAGATTCCAATTTTCCCTCCTAACATTAAAAAGTGAAGCATGCAGGCAATTTGAGACGAAAAACTTCAATGTCGTATGATAGTGTGCGATTAGATGCCTACCATCAAGTGACTTTTCGTAAATTATTATATTTGATGCATCATTAAGATAAGACTGATGCTGATATTAAATGAATAAATTAGGTATAATTAGTTATTTAACGTAACTGACCAGCTGTTCAAACAATAAATAGAAAAAAAGACTGAACGAATATATCGGCATATATTTAATTTAACGATGAGAACGATTCAGATGAATAATTGAACTGCAGTGTTTCTATAGTTTTAAAACTCGTACAGTATTCAATGAGCGTTACTTTTTTTATAGTCATTCTATCATTAACATTTTGCAATAGCCTAGTTGGTGAGTAATTGAACTGATATTCTGTGTTCTTAAATTTGTAAGTACAAGAACAAAACATATAAGACACCGAGTTGTTTCTAGGTTACGCCCTCTAATTTTTGTCAGAAAATTGTGACACTCAAGTGTATCAACTATAATTTGGATATACTAATGTTTTTCAAAAGCTTGGAAGTGTTTCATTGCGATGTACTTTAGTGCCTCAGCTTCCTGTGCTATTGAATTATAAGTCTATCACAGTACACTTGGAATAGGTCTACTAAAATTTCTCCCATTGTATTATCAAAGGATGATTTGAGACACTAAAGTGAAACACTTTCTAGGCCTTGAAACACATAAGTATAGACATGCCCCGCTTTTTATTATATATTCACATTTCCCTATTTCTATCCTCGAATCTCTTTCTTCTTGGTTAAACTGTGACTAGAGAGTAGAGATATGCCCCTCTTCCACTTAAAGGGGCAGTTCAGTCAATTTTTGTTTTCATAATATTAATGTTGAACGATCACTTATTAAGAATAAAGCATTCTTATAGAATTAAACGGTTGAAAAAAATATAATGAGCGATGTATATCATATTTTATAAATTCGATTTAGTTCCTGCGTCCTCCTACAGATGGCGCCACCACTCTGTACTATTTGTTTACATTTTACAGCTGATAACATGTAAGCAATTTTTCTATCAACATTATTAACAGGTAATTTATAAAGAGATGGTTTTCTTTTCAAAACTAATTCTAATTGTCTCGAAGGACAGTTTTCAAGTTCACAAATTCTTTTCACCATATTCAAACATATAATGACAGATTCAAGATTCAAGTCTGGGACTGGTTATCATTTCGTTTTTGTAGTACAATGATTAGTACGTCGGTCCACCACAGTCCACAGATGGCGCCACTAATTTACAATATACTTTTTATAAAAACATTCCTAAAATCAACGAATATTCTAATGTTAAATAAATAAATATTCTAAATCGACTTAGGACCAATTTGGCGATAGTTTGATTTTGACTGAACTGCCCCTTTAACCCAAAACGGTTCCTAGAGCTGTTGTAATATGGAACTTCTGTACTGAATGACTGAATGGGGGAAATAACTTCGATCTGTTTTCAAAGTGAGGAATAAACATCGCAATCAGGTTATTTGATATTTCTAAGATATCAACTTAATATTATTAGAGAATAATATTATTGTTGATGATTGCAAACCTTTGAAGGAGAGTATTGTAGAATATCTTCTCTGAAATGTCACAAACTGAAAGTTGTTGCGAAGTAAAATTAGGAATCCGATTGGTAGATTCAATATAATTCAAAATGGAAATTTTCTTATCATAGCATAAATCAATGATGAGATATTTTGCTTTCACAGATTTTTTATAGAAAATAAATAATCATCACGAGAAATATATGATTGTCTGATGAAAAGAAAACCTCTGTCAATTGTGAATTGTGTATTATTCGAAAACAATCTAACAACTGAACATTCAATTTCCTCTTGCAGAACTGTTTCCGGAGTAGCAACACTTGCTTTCCATCAGACCAGATTGTGATTTGATATTGTTCCTAACAGTGCTATACTATTTTACCGTTCAAAACACGTGTGATGCTGGAGCTAAGCAGATGTTTTCATCACTGGCTCCTCCCCACGTATACCTAAAGCATCTGAAGTTCAATGTTTTTCCTATTCTATTCAGTCTTAGGAAAAAATACTTCAAGAAACTATTCCAGTGAGAGGCCTTAATACGTCAGTTTATTGAGGCAATACCGATCCTGATACAAGTGGTTGCGATACTTGTATTATCAGGGAAAGAATAAATGAGGTCACTTTCAATTTTAGATGCAAAAACTGTGGAATTTTCAGTTAAAATTTTGAGATTTGACATCGTTTCATAAGATAAGGTCCGCCTTCTTGTAGTATTGGGAATAGATAACGACAACTTACTATTAAGATACCAAGTAATGAATTATCTTTGAATATAGAAGGTTGGTGGCATTGAATCTTTCTGTTTTACAATTAGCTCTACATTTCTATTAAAATTAATTATAAATTAATGATTTGCGTTCTCCACTAATAATTAGAGTATTTTTCACTATTTTGTTTTGATCACTTAATATCAAACAAGTAAAAGAATGTCAAAATTGGATGAATAATAATTTTAAATAATTAATTACCTGAACTATAGCTATAGGAAAGTTTGGGACATTTTGGTTGGTAATATTGAAATATCTTCGAATGAAATCACACTAATATATCATAATTATTCTCGAAACTTGAAATCATCCTCGTTTATAATTTAAGATGGGACATGCAATGACATTTCCATATCCTTTTTTATTATACATACTTATTTCTATTTTGATCGAAGAAGTAGAACCGTCCGATAATTTGTAACTTGTCCATGCAAGTAGATTACATCTACCATCTATTAACGAGGAAGTTACAGAAATGACATACTACTTTCCTAACCTTGTAACTCTTTAACTAAGCAATTTAGACCATACCTTCATGGAGTAAAAAGTGTTTTTTTTCGACGAATGCAACCTTAAATTAAAGTTTGGCAACTAAAGTGTCGGACAACCTGTATAACAGATTTTGTAATCTATTTAGATTTTTCAACCGTAATCAATTTAAAATCAAATGTTATAAGTAGCACAGTTTACCACTAAAAAAATGAATGGTAATCATATTGACCCTCTATCACGACAGGATCTTATAAGGTTCACCTAAAACTAGATGCTAGTAGCTATTTCAATTTATATTAATTTCAGTAACTAAAAAATTATCAGAAGTTGATGGTATGACCTCTGCTTTGAATAAAAGGCCATATCGCTGACGTCAAATGGAAAGGAACTCGAAGACGCAGTCAGAAAAGAAAATGGCTCAGTGAATATTGAACAATATCACCAACCACCTATCGGTACAAATGCTCAGAGATGAAGAAAAGCCACTCCGTGAATATGCAGTCATATACCAAGAAATGTGTAGGAAAAAGACACAAGCACCAGTATATGCATTCACAGACGGAAGTTGAAAATGAAAAGGTTATGGAAAATTAATCCTACATACCAAAAAAATTAAAACTTCTTAGATGAAGAGCATGACTCTAGCGCTGTTCTCTAAAACTGGAATTAGTGTGAAAAAATGATAAGCATGGTAAATAAAAATTTTTTTATTTCATATTACAACAGTTCAGAGCCCAAAGACTTTCTCTATAACACTCAAAACAGACAATTCAGGATTGAGCCCCTGAGAGAAAGTATTCAATTATCACATTCAAAAATTTAATTATCGAAGAAGGGTAAAAACTTATTTTCTGATGAATAATATATAAACTTAGAAACTTAAAGGTGACTGATTCAAAAGTATTGTAAATCTAAACTAATACAAACTTTGAGCGGTGAAAGAAATTCATCACCGCTCGTTACCGTTCTCAGAAGTTGGTCTCTCGTTAAAGCAACGCCATATACGCTCGGCCACCGCTTATGTTTTCTCTCCGCTCCGAAGGGTTTGAGTTTTTCAAAATGTTGTAAGTGCTGAGGAGCGGTAGTTATCCTTTCTACAAAGTTCACTTCCTCTACAACACCGGCCAGCCAAAGTTTATTTCCGCTAGACGCAAGTTCGTGGACGCTGTACTCCGCTAGGCCAATGCAGAAATCCTGAACGGTGCTTCGGCAGCTTTGAACGGGCGGTGATTAAACGTTGCACAAGCTTTGGCGCAGCGTTTTTATTTTTTTAAGAGTTTATGTGTCGAAATTATGTATCAAAATATAAAATACGGGCGGTGCCATAGCGGTGCACCACTGAAGCCGTCGTTGCTATAGAATAGGCTCAACGGTAGAAAGAGGCAGCGAGCGTTGGTTTGGCAGTATGGAGCTATTCGACCTCCATACCAACGTCAAACCAAAGTTCATCACAGCAATGAATCACTGCTTCTTTTTCTGAGGCCGTTTCAGCAAACTCGTGTCCGTGATTCAAACGTTTTCAACTGCCTTATCAAAGTTTATGCAACATTTAATCACCGCCCGGGAAATTCTGGCGAAGCCGCAGTGGTCCAGCATTTTAAATTTACGTATTTGCTTCAATAATGGTGCGAAAACTTGTTTGGGTTTTGTTGCGGTGTGGAACTTTGCGAAACGGAAAGCTACTGCTTCTCAACGGTCGTAATATTTAGTGCAGTTCAAAACATTCGGATCGGTAGGTGTGAACATAAGCTGCGGTCGAGTGTATACGGCGTTGCCTGAACTGTGGCCAACTTCTGGTGAGCGTTAACAATTTTTTGTCCTCGCTACAGAAATGCTTCTGCAAAGTTCCTCCGGTGTGTAAGGCCTTCAAATGATGAGCATCAACTATCAATTTATATCAGAAATCTATCAGAATTTCTGATGATTTCATCCACTTAGCTCCGTAATCAAAAGCAGTATACCGCTATACCAACTTTAAACTCTCGCTAAGCCAACGCCCACACTCGTAGAACACAGCTCTATCAACGCCCGGGTCATCATGATCAGTTTTCCATTGTGTACGCGGTAACGAGCGTTGTCGAAATTTGGTTTATTTTCCCTCCGTTCAAAGAACGCTCAAACAAAAATCTGGTGGTGTGATCTAGGATTTAGATACCCTTATCTATACATCGAAGCCAGCCTTACGTTAAATAGGGGAGAACCGGGAGCATTTTGACAGAGGGA
The DNA here is from genome assembly GCA_947561585.1 of Caprella mutica. Classification (NCBI taxonomy): domain Eukaryota; kingdom Metazoa; phylum Arthropoda; class Malacostraca; order Amphipoda; family Caprellidae; genus Caprella; species Caprella mutica. Next base: position 87,594 of record CANNZV010002506.1, read on the forward strand.
TAGTCCTGACAACTCGTTTAAACATGTTTATATTAGTTGGAACTACCTCTTATTGCAACTGAATGTGTGTGAGGTGTTACCCGTCAGCCATTTAAAAGATCCAGTGCAGAGATCAAGTGGTGAGTCCGTGGCCAAAATAATATAACGTCTTGGGGGACGCTTTCAAACATTAGCAAATCGCGATCTGCCAGCGGCAGTGAGAGCGGTCGCGCGATAAAAAAATTTTATGATGTTTTCATACAATTTTTGCAAATGAAATTTTTGAGAAGTATTATAATTTTGCACTGAAAACTATTTTTGTATGAATTTAATAATTAATGAACATTATATCGCATAACATCACACGGCAGAATAGTTTAAAATATATACACATAGTGAGTTGCTCTTACGAAACTTTGACATTTTTCTCACAATGCATAATTTGTATTAACACCTAATTATTATTTGAATACCTAACTTATTATCATTAATATAGTAGAAATGCAACATTTGTGCATAACCTAATAGCTTTAATTTGACTCCCGTTACCACTATTTAAGTATACTGTTGTGTGAATTACGAATTATCGGTCAGTTTCATATCTTCGGTCATATAAGAAAAAACTATATTACAATTGTTATTTAAATTTTATTGTAGATACCAACTAAAATAGAATTTACCTAAATAACAATTGCAATATAGTTTTATCTTATATAACAGAAGATATGAAACTGACCGATTATTCGTATTTTTTTTTTTTTTTACATAAATACAAAAAAGAAGCCATTATTGCTCTACACCGTGCCGGGAAGTCAGATTCCGTCATTTCAACGACTCTCTCAATAGCGAGATCGACTGTTTGGAAGTGTGTGAAGCGTTTTAATGAGAGAGGAGACTTGACTGATCGTCCAAGAAGTGGTAGACCACGCTCACAACGCACCAAACAACTGATCAAATGTGCCCGAGAGAAGATCAGGAGGAACCCGAAAAGGTCAATACGATTGTTAGCCAAAACAGCTAATGTGAGTCCCAGAACAATGAGAAGAGTTGTCAAAGAAGACCTAAAGATGTCCTCTTTCACCCTCCAAAAGAGACAGATTCTGTCAGAAGCTGTAAAGAATAAGAGATTGGAGAGAAGCAAAGCACTTCTGAGAGAATTGAAGTCTGGCACGGCTGGTGAAATTGTTTGGTCTGACGAAAACATTTTCACAGTGGAAATGGCTCACAACCGGAGGAATGACAGAATAATTGGTAAAAGTGCAAAAGACATCCCATACAACCAAAAAACTGTCCACAGAACCATGAAACCTGCTTCAGTAATGGTCTGGGCCGCCGTTTCAGAAACTTGGAATCAATGCTAAATGTTATATTGAGAATATTTTGACGCCAATGTTGGAGTCAGCTAAGGATCACTTCGGTACCCAGTTAAAATTCGGTGCAGGATAGGGGCAGCGGGTGGGGCGCGCAGGGCCGGCATCATGGCAGGCAGAAGGCCGCGATAGGGCCGCGACAGAGCATTTTTGTCCGCTTTTGGGGACCTCATTCTACGTCCCCCCACTGCACTGAACTACACTGGGGCGCTACCCTAAACTGCAGCCACGCGCGTCCTAACTACTAATGCGCGACCGCGTAGCGTCCGTGGCCACGCGTGAAACACTAGAGAAAAATACCCTCATGGCAGATATTGACTGCGCCAATACTGCGCTGAATATGAACGCACATATTCATACTATAAAATATGACGCGTTTAACGCATATATACTTCATATTATGAATGTGACGTTATTCGGCAGCAATATTCCAGTCAATATCTACCATGAGGGTAAAAAATTATCATGATGTCTAAATAGCATTTGAATTAATGTGATTGACGTTTCAAGTTAGGGAAAAATTTATTTAGTAGGGGTTAAATGTCTGTTTCAGAAAAAAGGCCAAATCGTTTAGCTACATCAAAAGGAAATTAAATAGAAGGGACTGGAAGAATCAGTCAGAAAGAAAAGTGGCTCTATAAACAATGTCACCTGCCACCCGTCAGTGACAATACTAATGAATGAAAAAAAAAAGCTTCTCCGTGAATGCTGTGACTTACCAAGGATTGTGACGAAAAGAGTCACAAGCACCTGTGGCGATGGTGGATGGAAGAAGGAGATGATGGGAAATGAAGCCTTCCTAATACAAAAATCTAAGACCTCGCAGTTGATGAATATAACTTTGCGCTATTCTCCAAAACTGCAAGTAGCGTTAATAAAAATAAACATGGTAAAATAATACATTCCAAATTAGCTACAACAGTTCAGGGCTGAAGGGACACCATCTCCTTTTCCATTTACGATATAATAGACTCTAAAGAGTAGTGGTGAGGTTATAAAACTGAAGTAGATAGCTTTAAATTCATATATTGGTGAGCAAACTAAAGCTATACATTGTAAATCTTACTTATATATTTTTCCTCTCTAACTGATTGTCAAAGTTTGTAAAATGAGTACCACTTGTTACTAATAATGAAAAATGTAACCATACTTACAAATATAAATTGGGAGAAGAGTAAGAGATTAGGTCGCCAACTTTGATAACGCGTTCCTCGGGGTCGGGGGTGTAGGTTATAAGCACCCCCCCCCCCCGATTACGAGCTATCTGATTTTTAATCCTTATTTATATACCTATATTATTTAATCCCCCTGACCCCCCTGCCAGGTCATTAATCAATCATTAAGTGTGCAGTACAACAAACTAGTGAAACTACATTAGCAACTCTCAGTTATTTCTATCTAAGTACATAGTTCTTCATTCGTTTAACTATGTAAATAAGGATTAAACAAAAGGGGGGGGGGGGGGGTGGGGGGCTCGTGACCTTGGGGGGGGGGGGGCTCGTGACCTGGGGGGGGGGGGGGTTCGTGACCTGGGGGGGGGGGGCCGTGAAAAGGGCAGGGGGGGGGGCTCGTGATCAGGGGGGCTCATGACCGTGCTTAGGTGTGGGAGCGTATGCCCCTTCCTCTATGTCCATCTCAATCGCCAGAATTCTATAGGGATATTCCAATGGTTTTATGAACTGGTTTGAAATCGGGTCCGGACAGTGTTTCTGAAAATTGAAACGAACATTATAAACAATTCACTGAATAATTACATTTCGTGCTTATAATAGTAAATTTATGTTCAACTAGACAGCTGATATTGCTGTAATTAATCAACAGATGAATAAAAATACATACTTCGAAACTAACTAGGCACACTGTAGTTCAAAACTAGGCAAACTGTAGTTCAAAACTAGGCACACTGTAGTTCAAAACTAGGCACACTGTAGTTCAAAACTAGGCACACTGTAGTTCAAAACTAGGCACACTGTAGTTCAAAACTAGGCACACGTTAGTTCAAAACTAGGCACACGTTAGTTCAAAACTAGGCACACGTTAGTTCAAAACTAGGTACACGTTAGTTCAAAACTAGGTACACTTTAGCTAATTGCAATAACACAAAAATAATATAACAAATGAAATTTATAGCTATTACACTGAGCAAGTAACGCTTGTGAATATCATACTTTAAAAAAACTGGTATTGGACTTGGTACTGGTATCATTTAACAATATGGTATCGGTGCATCTCTAGTAAATTCCATTGTGTCAATTATTTTATTTAAGATTGAAAAGAGAGCTGAACTTACCTTATACTTCATATTGAATAGCATCATGTCCTCTTCATCATCTACAGACATGTTAAAGTTTGAACTGAATATCCTTGATTGTTTGATACATACAAAATTTCTTAAACTAGTTTCCTTTTGGAATGTGTTGAATAATTATAATCCTGAAAAGAAAAACAAAAGTTTTGACATATATAACAAACAAATTCATGAACATATATAAAAATAGCCTAGTTAGTAACAATATCCAGAGGGAGGGATACAGATTATCATAAACAAACTCACAATTTGAGTTAGCTATGTATAATTTTTTAATGATGATCACACTGTATAAATATGAAAATTAACATAAGAACATAGGTAGATAATTGATAGAACACCAGTTATCTAAATATATAGGAGTGATATTAGCCACTTCCATACTATGCAAATTTCTATTTAATGTCCTAAACATTATTCAGTTTTAGCATGACAATATGGGAAAAATATGCTTTAAAATCAAATATCTATCAAAGTTTCTTGGATTATCTGATTATTTGAGATACTTAGTAAAATATCTCATTGGTCAAAGGACTCAAAACAATGACACTGGTGAATGAGCTAGGATTTTGACTCTGAATAATATAGTATATGATAACCACCCAGCATCATCTTTTTAAGTATGGCCATCATGATCAAATAACGGAACCATCTCTGAACTATGACTTAAGTACTATTTTTCTACTCAATGCTTTAGTTTAAGTTGTAACAGGAGAGTGCACTTAAAATTCTACACATGTTGCTAATAGAAGAATAGACGAGATAATTAAATAGGGGTGTAACATGTGTGAAAAAAAGTGTCGTGTGTAACTTGCGTCAAAAAATAGTCACCTCCTGCGTCAAAAGAAAGTCACCTCCTACGTCAAAAGAAAGTCACCTCCTACGTCAAAAGAAAGTCACCTCCTGCGTCAAAAAATAGTCACCTCCTGCGTCAAAAAATAGTCACCTCCTGCGTCAAAAAATAGTCACCTCCTGCGTCAAAAAATAGTCGCCTCCTGCGTCAAAAGAAAGTCGCCTCCTGCGTCAAAAGAAAGTCGCCTCCTGCGTCAAAAGAAAGTCACCTCCTGCGTCAAAAAATAGTCACCTCCTGCGTCAAAAAATAGTCACCTCCTGCGTCAAAAAATAGTCACCTCCTGCGTCAAAAAATAGTCACCTCCTGCGTCAAAAAATAGTCACCTCCTGCGTCAAAAAATAGTCACCTCCTGCGTCAGAAAATAGTCACCTCCTGCGTCAGAAAATAGTCACCTACTGCGTCAAAAAATAGTCACCTCCTGCGTCAAAAAATAGTCACCTCCTGCGTCAAAAAATAGTCACCTCCTGCGTCAAAAAATAGTCACCTCCTGCGTCAAAAAAATAGTCACCTCCTGCGTCAAAAAAATAGTCACCTCCTGCGTCAAAAAAATAGTCACCTCCTGCGTCAAAAAAATAGTCACCTCCTGCGTCAAAAAATAGTTACCTCCTGCGTCAAAAAATAGTCACCTCCTGCGTCAAAAAATAGTCACCTCCTGCGTCAAAAAATAGTCACCTCCTGCGTCAAAAAATAGTCACCTCCTGCGTCAAAAAATAGTCACCTCCTGCGTCAAAAAATAGTCACCTCCTGCGTCAAAAAATAGTCACCTCCTGCGTCAAAAAATAGTCACCTCCTGCGTCAAAAAATAGTCACCTCCTGCGTCAAAAAATAGTCACCTCCTGCGTCAAAAAATAGTCACCTCCTGCGTCCATGGGAACATAGGAATTAATTCAAAATTTTAAGCCAATTACACATATCTGAATTTAGACCTCTTGAAATTTAAGCCAATTAATTGGCCTTAACTGACATACTCTGTAACCCAGTCTGCAAAAGATGCATGAAGTTGTGAAATTTATCCGGTGACTATTATGGCCTTGAAATTAGTGTCCTGAATTATCTGGCGACAATTTCTTAATCAATTCCTATGTTTACATGTAATTATTGGAGTGTTTTGAGATTTCTGGCCATTTTAGAGAAATTTAAAAATCTTTTGGAAAGAATTGCTCCAAAAATTGAATATTTGAAGACTTATTGTGCATGTTTTGCAGACTGGTTTGTAACATGGAAGAAAAGTGACCTCCGACAAAGAAAAGCGACCTCCGTCAAAGATAAGCGACCTCCGTCAAAGATAAGCGACCTCCGTCAAAGATAAGCGACCTTCATCAAAGATAAGCGACCTCCATCAAAGATAAGCAACCTCCATCAAAGATAAGCAACCTCCATCAAAGATAAGCGACCTCCATCAAAGATAAGCGACCTCCATCAAAGATAAGCGACCTCCGTCAAAGATAAGCGACCTCCGTCAAAGATAAGCGATCTCCGTCAAAGATAAGCGACCTCCGTCAAAGATAAGCGACCTCCGTCAAAGATAAGCGACCTCCGTCAAAGATAAGCGACCTCCGTCAAAGATAGGCGACCTCCGTCAAAGATAAGCGACCTCCGTCAAAGATAAGCGACCTCCGTCAAAGATAAGCGACCTCCGTCAAAGATAAGCGACCTCCGTCAAAGATAAGCGACCTCCGTCAAAGATAAGCGACCTCCGTCAAAGATAAGCGACCTCCGTCAAAGATAAGCGACCTCCGTCAAAGATAAGCGACCTCCGTCAAAGATAAGCGACCTCCGTCAAAGATAAGCGACCTCCGTCAAAGATAAGCGACCTCCGTCAAAGATAAGCGACTTCCGTCAAAGATAAGCGACCTCCGTCAAAGATAAGCGACCTCCGTCAAAGATAAGCGACCTCCGTCAAAGATAAGCGACCTCCGTCAAAGATAAGCGACCTCCGTCAAAGATAAGCGACCTCCGTCAAAGATAAGCGACCTCCGTCAAAGATAAGCGACCTCCGTCAAAGATAAGCGACCTCCGTCAAAGATAAGCGACCTCCGTCAAAGATAAGCGACCTCCGTCAAAGATAAGCGACCTCCGTCAAAGATAAGCGACCTCCGTCAAAGAGAAGAGACCTCCGTCAAAGAGAAGAGACCTCCGTCTAAGAAAAGAGACCTCCGTCTAAGAAAAGAGACCTCCGTCTAAGAAAAGAGACCTCCGTCTAAGAAAAGAGACCTCCCTCTAAGAAAAGAGACCTCCGTCTAAGAAAAGCGACCTCCGTCTAAGAAAAGCGACCTCCGTCTAAGAAAAGCGATCTCCGTCTAAGAAAAGCGACCTCCGTCTAAGAAAAGCGACCTCCGTCTAAGAAAAGCGACCTCCGTCAGTCAAAGACAGGTTTCTAGTGAATGTAACCTAATTTTACTGCTCCATTTATCTAAATTTTAAAACTATGTTGACTCTCTAAATATAGCTAGTGCCAAAATTTACATTAGAATATGTACCTAAATATATTGAAACTGTCAAGATGCATCTTATATAATCTGAATAATCATCATGCCATGTTCAAGAGACTGGCAGATTGTTAGCCAATTTTAAGCCAAAATTTAAAGATTCTGAGACATGTAAATTTTGGCTCATTTCTTAAAATTTTAGGCCAAATTAACATGGGAACATAGAAATTAAATTAAATCAAAACATTAAGCCCAGACTGTAGGAACTGGTAAACTGTTCTCCAAAAAATCTTCTGTTTTGGCTTCTGTTCTCAGTCAAATTAATGCAAATATAGGAGAAAACTGAGGACTGTTCAGACTGTTATTACAGAAAATGTTAAAAATGTCCCATATTCTGTAGACTGGCAGTCAGCCAATTAGACAAATCTGAGTTTTGACCTTTACAAATGTAACTTATTATGTAAGGCTGAGGGTCAATTAATTGGCATCAACAGATTAACTGGCATATTTTGTATACAATAATACAGAGATCTCTTTTAATGATCGAAGTAAAATTCAGGTAAATAGATATAGCTTGTATAGGTACTAGCCAGTTTGCAGAATATATGACATTTTAACATTTTCTGTGCAAACAATCAATAATTTCCTCCTACATTTACATGTATTTTACTGAGAACATAAGTCAAAATGTAGGATATCTTGGAGAACACTTTACCAGTTCCTGCATTCTGGATAGATCATAGGTAGAAATGAATTCAAATCTATTGAAGAAAATTCAATATACCTAGTAGTCTGTCAAGACTCTAGCGACTGCAAATATCTATCTCTCTGACTCAAATAATGTCCCAGTCTGTATTTTGTGGTAATTTTCACCGACATGTCGGTGGAATTTTTTGCCCTTTGAAAATAATATTCTGGCATAGTCGGTGGATTTTTATAGCCATTTATTCCAATAATCCTATGTTATCATTAATTTTTGGTGGATAAATTAGAAAAAAGTTGCTGG